>JAAXCT010000928.1:0-285503 GCA_012490785.1 Eragrostis nindensis
GCTTGTAAAAAATTTGAGCCAAAACGGAGTTCCGAGCGAAAAGTTATGCCCGTTTTACCGAGGGTATGTCAAGTTATGGTTTCGGAGAGGCACAACTCGGCAGACAAGGCGACGGCGGCTAGGGCAAAGCTTCCCTGAACCACGACACAGATCACAGCGGAGCAAAGGATCACAGCTAGGGCAAAGTATCCCTGGTACAAGCAGCAGCAAAGGATTTGCAATATGAATCAAAGGGGGCTGGGCGATGCGATCAAAGCGATGAAACACAAGGCGGCTTGCAACCTATCTAGGGCTTGCACGGCGAGAGTTCACGCAAGGCGGCTGGCGGGGGCAAGTCGAGTAATGTGTGGCACGACTTGTAATCTGGGAAGAAGTGGATAGGATAGCGGCGGCAACACAGCAACGGGCTGAATTGAACTACGACGCGAACACACTAACCAGCAACAAGACTCGACCACGAACACAAACTCAACAAAGCGAATCTGAAACGAAATTGCAAAGGCTAAAAGAGGTTCTAGGACTGGGGATTTTTTTTTTGTAGGCTTTTTGTGGACTCTAGGTATATGACGCAAAACGAAACGAAGGGAAAAACAAAGGTAATACCTCACGGGAAACCTGAAATCTGATACCACTTGATGAGGACTAGGCCCGATCTTCCGAGAGGTAGAGGTAAACTCGATAATTGGAGAACTCGACGTTGACGGTCCGGCTTCAAATCAACCCGATTCGAACCCTGCAACCGCTACACCACTGCTCGCCGATAAGGCTTTTCCTGCAGACGAATCGAGAACGCAAGCAAGAAAGTGTAAACACGCAATCTGAAATTGCAAATATGAATTGAAACGAATCACAAGAGAGGTTCAAACACTCGATTCGAAAGGACTAATCGCCACAGTCGAGGAGAGTAAGAACAGGGGCCCTGGATCAATGTATAAGGACTTGTCGCCACAGATACAACGATGAACTCAAGTTTCTCGAAGGAAAACTCAACTAAACAAAACCCGAATCCTAATGTGGCGGCGGCTACTGATAATATAGAGTTTAGGGTCGTGCAAAACCCTAAGGACGCGCCCCTAATGGGCCAAGACACGATACATGGCCCAAAGGCCAAAAACGGTGACGCAGCACCGAAACAGTTTCTGGACGCTGACTTGTTTCGATGATTCCCGTCGACTCAGATGGAATTTAGATGTGCGACTGGATCCGTTGGAAAGCTTATCTTCTTAGCTTTCCATCCATATGAAGAACGTCCCAATCCGAGTCCGTATGTGACCGGGGCGCCCGTTTTAGTGGAAGGTGCTCCTGGAATCCGAATCCAACTCGAAGGGCAACTTGATGACGACTTGAAACTCGTTGGTGAGGCCGGTTCGTGCGTGCATGGTGATGTCCTCATCAGTTTTTCCATAAACAGAGAAATCATCCATAAAAACTTCCATAATTTCTTCGATCATATCAGAGAAAATAGACATCATGCAACGTTGGAACGAGGCAGGTGCGTTGCACAAACCAAAAGACATGCGACGATAAGCATAAGTTCCATACGGGCATGTGAAAGTGGTCTTACTTTGATCGTCGGGGTGGATGGGAATTTGATGATACCCCGAATACCCATCAAGGAAACAAAAGAAAGAATGATTTGCCAACCGTTCCAACATCTCATCGATGAAGGGCAGCGGAAAATGATCTTTCTTTGTGGCCTTGTTAAGTTTTCGGTAATCAATGCACATTCTCCACCCCGTGACGGTTCGTTGAGGAATAAGTTCATTTTTATCATTATGAACAACCGTCATGCCTCCTTTCTTGGGTACCACTTGTACGGGGCTCACCCAATCACTGTGAGGAACAGGATAGATGATTCCGGCGTGTAATAGCTTCAAGACCTCTTTCTTCACAACCTCTCTCATCGCATTATTCAGCCTCCTTTGAGGCTCCCTTGAAGGTGTACTTTCAGGATCTGTGGGAATGTGATGGGTGTAGAGAGCAGGGCTGATCCCTTTTAGGTCTTCTAGTGAGTAGCCAAGAACGGAGCGATGTTTTTCAAGCACGGCTATGAGTTTGGTGCTTTCTTCTTCCGAAAGCTTGTCACCTATGATGACGGGAGCTTGCGGATCTCCGTGCATGAAGGCATAGCGCAAACCGAGAGGTAGCGCTTTGAGATCAATGGGAGGTCGTGGCGGTGGTGTGGCTTGTGGTAGCTCAAAGGTGTCCTCCGAGTCGGCTTCTTCTAAGATAAAGCCTTGTGCATCTTCTTCCAAAGCCAACGCGGGGTCCATGTGAGGAAAAATGGCCATGACCTCCTCCACTTGATATTCCTCAAGTGGTTCATCGGAAAGAGTGTTTCGTGAGGTGGTAATTGGTATGGAGAATGACTCTTTTCCGAGGGTGAAGTCGAGATTTCCGAATGATGGGGCATCAATGAGAAATTTTTCTATAGGATGCCCTATCATTATGTCGAAGTCTGGGACTTCGAAGACGTAGAAATCCAGGATAACCTCAAAGTCTTCATGATAGAGAGTTACATCTCTGAGTATGGCCTAATGGGTGCTTGAAGAGCTTGTTTGTTGATGTCCATGGTCGGTTGCCAAAGATTGACAACGCGTATGTGTCGGAGAGGATATTGGCACCAACAAGAGGGTTGTAGAGTACATTCACCTTGGTTCCTTTGATGAAGCAGCATATGTTGGTTGAGGGGGGCAGAGCCGAATGATATCCATGGATAGTTCATTCTCCCTCAACCATTCATCGCTCATGATTGAAGTAAGCTCCCAAACAGTCTCCACAAGATATTCTTTTTCAATTGGTTCGGGAGGTGGCAAAGGAACAGGCGGTCTCTTTTGAAACAAATAGTTCGAGGTGTTTCCAAAATCTTCAAAAATTTCTTCCTCAAACTCAAATGGGAACTCAAGAGGTTCATCATCCTCTGTCATTGTTCGTGAATCAGATGAGGACTCGGATGTTGGGTCTACCAAGGTAGACACCTTTTGTTGTGTTTCCACAATGAGTTCCTCATCTTTTGACTCCGGCTCCTCGGGTATTTCAGCGGAAAAAGGTGTATTTTCAACAATTCTTTCTAGCAAATCTTTTGCTTCCGCTATGGTCTTATGAGAAAAAGAACCACCGGCAGCCGTGTCAAGATAAAGTGCGGTGTCTTTGCTCAACCCTGAATAAAAATGTTGCAAAAGAACGGGTTTTGGGAGCAATAACACTGGACCGGAGTCTGTTAATGAACAGAACCGTATCCATGCCGCACTAAGGTTTTCTTCCTCCTCTTGGCGAAAGTTAATTATTTCCGCACGTAGAGGAGTGATACGATATACGGGAAAAAATGCTAGATAAAATTTGTCTCGCAATTCTTTCCAATCACCGTTCACTCTCTGTCACACCCCAAAATTCTAATTTTGGGATGTGAACCGTTTTTCAGTTTAAGCACCAATTTTCTCAAATTTTGAAATGGTTTTATTCATTTTGAATATTTTATATCGAAATGGATTTATTTTGTTTTAAAGATTTATACGGTTTGGATAAGTTGAAAAGGATTTATTTTATTTGATTTAAAAATGAATTCAGCTTGCTTAAAAGAAAATCATTTTTTTAAAATAAATTATAAATTGAAACGAATTTCAGAAAGGATTGCCCCTTTTCCCCTAGAGAATTTCTTCTTTGAAAAGGAATTGATTTGGATTTCAAAACTTTAGAAAAACTCTAAATGTTTTCTAGGATTTTTAATGTGCCAACGTTTTTATCTGAAAATCAATGAACTTTATTTAATTGTTTTAATAGTGAAAGAAAATGGGGGGGAATCCTAAACTTATAGTGGAGTTCCTCTTCTTCTTCCTCTTCACTCAGATTGTCAAGGTCTTGCGACTGCTTGTGATTTTGGTCTTTAACTTGATCCTTCGCCTCACCTCTATCCATGTTGATTCCGACCTCGCGAGTCATGATAGATCCTTTTATAATGTCACATCTTGTCATCTTGACATTCTTGTATGTGGACATGATGTCGTCCATATTCGTTCGAGCTACACCAAAGATACGATCCCATACACAATCGTTTCACCTACCGCTTTCACACAAAAGGAAAGAAAATCAGCATTTAACGCTCGATTAATCCACCGTCTTCCTATTACCCCTTTTCCTTCGTTAGCACACCATCCCCACCTCTCCTAACAATTCTTGACCCCTCCCCACGTCCTCCCTACCCTCTCAAACACTCTCGGGCCGAATACTAGGGCAGCCCGCCATCCCCTCACATTTCTCCTTTCGTTTCAATGCCGCTTGGGCCGAAGCCCACCTTTCCTCACCCCTCTCCCCTATCACCCTATGGGCCAAGCCCAAAACCTCTCCCAAACCCTAGACCACCCCCTCTATATATATTGGACCCCTCCCCCACGTCCCCCCTGCCCTCCCCCACGCCCACACTCACCCCTCCAAACCCCTCCCACGCCGCCAGGCTGCCGCCGCTGCTCCCTGCCCTCGTGCCCAGCCAGTTTGCCACCCATTGGCATTCGCGTTCCCGGCGATCCACCTAACAAAACACCGCCAAATTTCACCAGGAGGTGCGCCATGAAGTCCTCTCCAACATATCCAAAGTTCATGCCAAGATCTGATCTGAATCAACGGGGATCTGATTCGCAATGACCACTGCTACCTATTCTGGATCCATCAGCGCGCCTGATGGTAATTCTCTCCGTGATCCATCCAATCCCTTGCTTTTGCTTATGCATAATCAATACTCAATTGTGTTCCAGCAAGTATACTACAATTTCCCTGAAGAATTCCTCCAGATCTTGTGGGAAACGACCAGGAACGCGATGCCACCTTAAACTGTCGCAGAACCACATCATCGAGATCCATCCGTTCGATCTCATTTTCAGGTGATCCCGTGCCCCAATCATCATGTGTTTGTTATGTTCCACAATATTGTGCATAGTACTGTGGAAACCATGTCCCCAAACATGCAGCCAATCAACGGGAACGCGTGCATGTTTACACCCAAGCTTTTCTGTTATTCCTGTTTCAGTCCACGCAACTTTGAACTTGCATATCTTTTCAACCATAACTCCGATTTAGGTGATTCTTGCGCCTAAATTTTCATCATAGCCTGCCCTATCCAACCATAGCTCTCTTCTGTCCAGAACCATGCATGATATATTGATTGTGTGCTTGCTTTGCTTGTACATGCTTGTCCTTCCGGTGTACGGTTTAATAGCGAGTGCACGTATCAAGATCAATCAAGACGACGCTCAACATATTGAAGACCAAGGAGTGAAATCACTGAGGCACAACACTAGTACTCGCACGAGAAGCTTTTGTTAAGGCAAGTGTCCTTGATGCACTTTGCTCCTACTTTTACAAATGTTTTGTTTTACAAACATGCATGCTTGTGTCAACATGATGGGGTACCTATAGCACACGCTCCGGGCCGATTTTTGGCATATGGCCAAATTTCACAGTGCCTGCCCGGATAAGCACGCCCACGCAGTAGAAGACATTTGACGTGGTTTTCGTGCGTTTTCGGGGTGTGCGGCGCCTGTTTCGGGGCGTTCTAGGGCCACTAAAACCAGTAACTAGCCGGTTTTCGGGCCGTGTAAATCCATCCCTATCTCTGCGATTTTCCACGGATTGGATGTGGAAGGAGCCTATGACCCGTAGGACACCTAGTGGGCCGCTTGTCCCGGCCGAGAGGAGCCGACACGCATGTTTTCGCGAAAACCTCTGTTTGGGTCCGTTTTCATGGACTATAGCACACGCTCCGGGCCGATTTTCGGCACCTGGCCAAATTTCACAGTGCCTTCACGGATAAGCACGGCCTCGCAGTACCAGACATTTGACGTGGTTTTCGTAGGTTTTAGTGGCGTGCGGCGCCCGTTTCGGGGCGTTCCACGGCCATTAAAACTCGTAACTAGCCGATTTTCAGGTCATGTAAATCCATCCCTATCTCTGCGATTTTCACACGGATTGGACGTGGAAGGAGCCTATGACCCGTAGGACACCTCGTGGGCCGCTTGTCCCAGCCGAGAGGAGCCGACACGAAAGTTTTTCGCGAAAACCTCTGTTTCGATCCGTTTTCATGGGCTATAGCACACACTCCGGGCCGATTTTCGGCACAAGGCCAAATTTCACAGTGCCTGCCTGGATAAGCACGCTCACGCAGTAGAAGACATCTGATGTTGTTTTTGTGGGTTTTCGGGGCGTGCAGCGCCCGTTTCGGGCCGTTCCAGGGCCATTAAAACCCGTAACTAGCAGGTTTTCGGGCCGTGTAAATCCATCCCTATCTCTGCGATTTTCCCACAGATTGGACATGGAAGGAGCCTATGACCCGTAGGACACCTCGCGGGCCGCTTGTCCCGGCCGAGAGGAGCCGACACGAAAGTTTTTCGCGAAAACCTCTGTTTCGGTCCGTTTTCATGGACTATAGCACACGCTCCGGGCCGATTTTCGGCACCTGGCCAAATTTCACAGTGCCTTTACGGATAAGCACGGCCTCGTAGTACAAGACATTTGACGTTGTTTTCGTGGGTTTTCGGGGCGTGCGGCGCCCGTTTCGGGCCGTTCCAGGGCCATTAAAACCCGTAACTAGCCGGTCTTCGGGCCGTGTAAATCGATCCCTATCTCTGTAATTTTCCCACGGATTGGACGTCGAAGGACCCTATGATCCGTAAGATACCTCGCAGGCTGCTTGACCCGGCCTAGAGGAGCCGACACGCATGTTTTCGCGAAAACCGCTGTTTCGTCCGTTTTCATGGACTAGCACACGCTCCGGGCCGATTTTCAGCTCCCGGTCAAATTTCACAGTGCCTTCACGGATAAGCACGGCCTGGCGCTA
Organism: Eragrostis nindensis; assembly: GCA_012490785.1. Lineage (NCBI taxonomy): Eukaryota > Viridiplantae > Streptophyta > Magnoliopsida > Poales > Poaceae > Eragrostis > Eragrostis nindensis. Next base: position 6,827 of record JAAXCT010000928.1, read on the forward strand.
GAAGACATTTGACATGGTTTTCGTGGGTTTTCGGGGCGTGTGGCGCCCGATTCGGGGCGTTCCAGGGCCACTAAAACCCGTAACTAGCCGGTTTACGGGTCGTGTAAATCCATCCCTATCTCTGCGATTTTCCCACGGATTGGACGTGGAAGGAGCCTATGACCCGTAGGACTCCTCGCGGGCCGCTTGTCCCGGCCGAGAGGAGCCGACAAGCAAGTTTTTCGCAAAACCGCTGTTTCGATCCATTTTCATGGGCTATAGCACACGCTCCGGGCCGATTTTTGGCATATGGCCAAATTTCACAGTGCCTGCCCGGATAAGCACGCCCACGCAATAGAAGACATTTGACGTGGTTTTCGTGGGTTTTCAGGGAGTGCGGCGCCTGTTTCGGGGCGTTCTAGGGCCACTAAAACCCGTGACTAGCCGGTTTTCGGGCCGTGTAAATCCATCCCTATCTGCGATTTTCCCACGGATTGGACGTGGAAGGAGCCTATGACCCGTAGGACACCTAGCGGGCCGCTTGTCCCGGCCGAGAGGAGCCGACACGCATGTTTTTCGCGAAAACCTCTGTTTCGGTCCGTTTCCATGGACTATAGCACACGCTCCGGGCCGATTTTCGGCACCTAGCCAAATTTCACAGTGCCTTCACGGATAAGCATGGCCTCGCAGTACAAGACATTTGACGTGGTTTTCGTGGGTTTAGGGGCGTGCGGCGCCCGTTTCGGGGCGTTCCACGGCCATTAAAACTCGTAACTAGCTGGTTTCCGGGTCGTGTAAATCCATCCCTATCTCTGCGATTTTCCCACGGATTGGATTTGGAAGGAGCCTATGACCCGTAGGACACCTCGTGGCCGCTTGTCCCGGCCGAGAGGAGCCGACACGAAACTCTTTCGCGAAAACCTCTGTTTCGATCCGTTTTCATGGGCTATAGCACACGCTCCGGGCCGATTTTCGGCACAAGGCCAAATTTCACAGTGCCTGCCTGGATAAGCACGCTCACGCAGTAGAAGACATCTGACGTTGTTTTCGTGGGTTTTCGGGGCGTGCGGCGCCCATTTCGGGCCGTTCCAGGGCCATTAAAACCCGTAACTAGCCGGTTTTCGGGCAGTGTGTTGGCGTTTCTTACGCAAAAAGATTTAATTCAATTTTCGCAAGCGCACGGAACACCATTGTAGCATTTCACCCGGGAGTATTCCAAGGTTATCGTATTTATATTTTCCTCAGGGAAGCAGGGCTAAGAATATCATGAATTAACAAGGAAACATCTATTATTTATAACTTGCAAACTAGACCAAAGCAGGGATACATTTATGACATGTGTGTGGCACTCAGGAGAACATCCATCGATATAGATATCAAGGAGTTAGCATTTAGTTTGGGAGAACAACGAGAAGAAGGGTATCAGTCAGCCTAGGGTCAGCATTTAGTATTTCCTGATAGTCTACAACTATTTACTTAAGCTTTCATTACAGATACGTTCCTGCATATCGGGGCACACCCATGCCAAGGCAGCAACCCGAGAATTAGGTTCAACTACCTTGGGGAACTACGTGCTATTGACCTCCCTACTAAAACCATCACCCGGACGTGGTGGATTACAGAGACCGGTACGGCTGTCACACGTACTCGCGGCTACCATCCTCCGTGGGGTGTAGAGCAAACTCACGTCTAGAATAATTCCTTGAACCATACAAGCAACTATCCTAAATAACCTACCCTCACGTTAAGGGCAAGCCAACCATGCATAATAAATCCAAACAAACTGTGCGAGGTCGTAACAATAAGGCGATTATATAGTCCCTACTGCCTAGCTCAACAATTCATTCGAACCTATCATACACAGACGTGGAACCAACACAGGAATTTCTCTATAACAATTACTTAAATAAATAAATATAAACTAAAAAGAAAACTAAATTAAATAAATAAGAAAATAAATAAATAAGAAAATAATTATATAAAGAAAGTATAAAAGAAAAGATACACGAGAACTTTACCCAAACTCCGAAGAGAACTCTAGAGCTCCGAGCGAAGCTCTCACTTCTACTCTAACTCCCATAACTAAAATACTAATCCTACTCTACACAAGTGGAGTGTTCTTCCATGATGTACTGAGGTGCGAGTTGCTTCTGAGGTAGCCGGGGGTATTTATAGCCTCCTCAGGACCTGAGGGATTTTATAGCGAAAGATGGAGTGGCGGGGCCGCCAAGGTAGGCCGGCCGGCCAAGTAGGGGGGCCGGCCGGCCGCCCATTGTGGCGGTTGGCCACCGCCTTCGCCCTGGACGGTCCTGATGCTCTCCTGATGGCGGTTGTCCAGTCGGTGGCTTCGTGGGGGCGGCAGAAGAGGAGTGAGGGCCAAGTTGAGGCCCAAACAGCCCACCTTCTAGAATGTCAGTTGACTTCTCCAGGCTGGGCTTTTGATTCTGCGGTTTGGGCCTGTTTCCAGCCCACTGGAGGAAGGCCAAGGCCTGTGGCTACCATGCGGGGCCGGCCGGCCTATGGTGGGGCCGGCCGGCCTGTGTTTTCTGCCAGCTGGGCCCACTTTTCTTCATAATTGTCTCCTGCACCTAAATATTCATCAAAACTTGTGGAGTAGCATTAATCCTATCTACTATGCACAGAATCTTGGTGAAAAGCTATTTATTTACCGATAGGGTGGCGGTCAAAACATGGTTTAACGACCGCCAACACAGTGCAAATCCATCCCTATCTCTGCGATTTTCCCACAGATTGGACATGGAAGGAGCCTATGACCCGTAGGGCACCTCGCGGGCCGCTTGTCCCGGCCGAGAGGAGCCGACACGAAAGTTTTTCGCGAAAACCTCTATTTCAGTCCGTTTTCATGGACTATAGCACACGCCGCGGGCCGATTTTCGGCACCTGGCCAAATTTCACAGTGCCTTTACGGATAAGCACGGCCTCGTAGTACAAGACATTTGACGTTGTTTTCGTGGGTTTTCGGGGCGTGCGGCGCCCGTTTCGGGCCGTTTCCAGGGCCATTAAAACCCGTAACTAGCCGGTCTTCGGGCCGTGTAAATCCATCCCTATCTCTGCGATTTTCCCACGGATTGGACGTCGAAGGACCCTATGATCCGTAAGATACCTCGCGGGCTGCTTGTCCCGGCCTAGAGCAGCCGACACGCATGTTTTCGCGAAAACCGCTGTTTCATCCGTTTTCATGGACTAGCACACGCTCCAGGCCGATTTTCAGCTGCCGGTCAAATTTCACAGTGCCTTCACGGATAAGCACGGCCTGGCGCTAGAAGACATTTGACGTGGTTTTCGTGGGTTTTCGGGGCGTGTGGCGCCCGATTCGGGGCGTTCCAGGGCCACTAAAACCCGTGACTAGCCGGTTTACGGGTCGTGTAAATCCATCCCTATCTCTGCGATTTTCCCACGGATTGGATGTGGAAGGAGCCTATACCCGTAGGACTCCTCGCGGGCCGCTTGTCCCGGCCGAGAGTAGGGGTGGGCGTTCGGTCATACCCGAAGTTTCGGTCCGGTTTTTTCGGTCTTTTCAATTTTCGGTTATCTAGAATTGCTACCCGAAATGACAATAAAAATTTAGATACCCGACAACTTTCGGTATCTAAATTTCGGTTCGGTCTTCGGTTATACCCAAACTACCCAATATTTTTTTTGTGAATGCCCAAACTACCAATATTAGCACTAATTTTCAGAAAAACTAAAATCTATTTGATTATACTCAAAATACACTATGCAATCAACTTGATAATGAGTTACGATTATATGATGGAGGAAAAATATATATGGTGAATGAGTAACAAAAGATGCTACGTGATCATAACATGAGTACATGTGCTACATTTTACAACTATCAATAATAATTCGGGTATTTTGGGTAGTTCGGGTACCCAAGGGTATTACCCAAATCTGAACAATAAAATTCGGTTATCTAAGTCTAGTACCCGAACAATTACCCAAAGACCGAAAATTCCGGCTTTTACGGTCTCGGTCTCGGTTTTTTCGGTTTCGGTGTTTGGGTACCGGTTTTTTTGCCCACCCCTAGCCGAGAGGAGCCGACAAGCAAGTTTTTCGCGAAAACCGCTGTTTCGATCCATTTTCGTGGCACACGCTCCGGGCCGATTTTTGGCACATGGCCAAATTTCACAATGCCTGCCCGGATAAGCACGCCCACGCAATAGAAGACATTTGACGTGGTTTTCGTGGGTTTTCGGGGTGTGCGGCGCCCGTTTCGGGGCGTTCCAGGGCCATTGAAACCCGTAACTAGCCGGGTTTCGAGCCGTGTAAATCCATCCCTATCTCTGCGATTTTCCCACGGATTGGACGTGGAAGGAGCCTATGACCCGTAGGACACCTAGCGGGCCGCTTGTCCCGGCCGAGAGGAGCCGACACGCATGTTTTTCGCGAAAACCTCTGTTTCATAGTCCATGGAAACGGACCGAAACAGAGGTTTTCGCGAAAAACATGCGTGTCGGCTCCTCTCGGCCGGGACAAGCGGCCCGCTAGGTGTCCTACGGGTCATAGGCTCCTTCCACATCCAATCCGGGGGAAAATCGCAGAGATAGGGATGGATTTACACGGCCCGAAAACCGGCTAGTCACGGGTTTTAGTGGCCCTAGAACGCCCCGAAACAGGCGCCGCACGCCCTGAAAACCCACGAAAACCACGTCAAATGTCTTCTATTGCGTGGGCGTGCTTATCCGGGCAGGCACTGTGAAATTTGGCCATATGCCAAAAATCGGCCCGGAGCGTGTGCTATAGCCCATGAAAATGGATCGAAACAGCGGTTTTCGCGAAAAACTTGCTTGTCGGCTCCTCTCGGCCGGGACAAGCGGCCCGCTAGGTGTTCTACGGGTCATAGGCTCCTTCCACGTCCAATCCGTGGGAAAATCGCAGAGATAGGGATGGATTTACACGGCCCGAAAACCGGCTAGTCACGGGTTTTAGTGGCCCTAGAACGCCCCGAAACAGGCGCCGCACGCCCTGAAAACCCACGAAAACCACGTCAAATGTCTTCTATTGCGTGGGCGTGCTTATCCGGGCAGGCACTGTGAAATTTGGCCATATGCCAAAAATCGGCCCGGAGCGTGTGCTATAGACCATGAAAATGGATCGAAACAGCAGTTTTCGCGAAAAACTTGCTTGTCGGCTCCTCTCGGCCGGGACAAGCGGCCCGCGAGGAGTCCTACGGGTCATAGGCTCCTTCCACGTCCAATCCGTGGGAATATCGCAGAGATAGGGATGGATTTACACGACCCGTAAACCGGCTAGTTACGGGTTTTAGTGGCCCAGGAACGCCCCGAAAACCCACGAAAACCACGTCAAATGTCTTCTAGCCCCAGGCCGTGCTTATCCGTGAAGGCATTGTGAAATTTGACCGGGAGCTGAAAATCGGCCCGGAGCGTGTGCTAGTCCATGAAAACGGATGAAACAGTGGTTTTCGCGAAAACATGCGTGTCGTCTCCTCTAGGCCGGGACAAGCAGCCCGCGAGGTATCTTACGGATCATAGGGTCCTTCGACGTCCAATCGTGGGAAAATCGCAGAGATAGGGATGGATTTACACGGCCCGAAGACCGGCTAGTTACGGGTTTTAATGGCCCGAAACGGGCGCCGCACGCCCCGAAAACCCACAAAAACAACGTCAAATGTCTTGTACTACGAGGCCGTGCTTATCCGTAAAGGTATTGCGAAATTTGGCCAGGTGCCGAAAATCGGCCCGGAGCGTGTGTTATAGTCCATGAAAACGGACCGAAACAGAGGTTTTCGCGAAAACTTTCGTGTCGGCTCCTCTCGGCTGGGACAAGCGGCCCGCGAGGTGTCCTACGGGTCATAGGCTCCTTCCATGTCCAATCTGTGGGAAAATCGCAGAGATAGGGATGGAATTACACGGCCCGAAAACCGGCTAGTTACGGGTTTTAATGACCCTGGAACGGCCCGAAACGGGCGCCGCACGCCCCGAAAACCCATGAAAACAACGTCAAATGTCTTCTACTGCGTGAGCGTGCTTATCCAGGCAGGCACTGTGAAATTTGGCCTTGTGCCGAAAATCGGCCCGGAGCGTGTGCTATAGTCCATGAAAACGGACCGAAACAGAGGTTTTCGCGAAAAACATGCGTGTCGGCTCCTCTCGGCCGGGACAAGTGGCCTGCTAGGTGTCCTACAGGTCATAGGCTCCTTCCACGTCCAATCCGTGGGAAAATCGCAGAGATAGGGATGGATTTACACGGCCCGAAAACCGGCTAGTTACGAGTTTTAGTGGCCCTAGAACGCCCTGAAACAGGCGCCGCACGCCCCGAAAACCCACGAAAACCACGTCAAATGTCTTCTATTGCGTGGGCGTGCTTATCCGGGCAGGCACTGTGAAATTTGGCCATATGCCAAAAATCGGCCCGGAGCGTGTGCTATAGCCAATGAAAATGGATCGAAACAGCGGTTTTGCGAAAAACTTGCTTGTCGGCTCCTCTCGGCCGGGACAAGCGGCCCGCGAGGAGTCCTACGGGTCATAGGCTCCTTCCACGTCCAATCCGTGGGAAAATCGCAGAGATAGGGATGGATTTACACGACCCATAAACCGGCTAGTTACGGGTTTTAGTGGCCCTGGAACGCCCCGAATCGGGCGCCACACGCCCCGAAAACCCACGAAAACCACGTCAAATGTCTTCTAGCGCCAGGCCGTGCTTATCCGTGAAGGCACTGTGAAATTTGACCGGGAGCTGAAAATCGGCCCGGAGCGTGTGCTAGTCCATGAAAACGGACGAAACAGCGGTTTTTGCGAAAACATGCGTGTCGGCTCCTCTAGGCCGGGTCAAGCAGCCTGCGAGGTATCTTACGGATCATAGGGTCCTTCGACGTCCAATCCGTGGGAAAATCACAGAGATAGGGATCGATTTACACGGCCCGAAGACCGGCTAGTTACGGGTTTTAATGGCCCTGGAACGGCCCGAAACGGGCGCCGCACGCCCCGAAAACCCACGAAAACAACGTCAAATGTCTTGTACTACGAGGCCGTGCTTATCCGTAAAGGCACTGTGAAATTTGGCCAGGTGCCGAAAATCGGCCCGGAGCGTGTGCTATAGTCCATGAAAACGGACCGAAACAGAGGTTTTCGCGAAAACATGCGTGTCGGCTCCTCTCGGCCGGGACAAGCGGCCCACTAGGTGTTCTACGGGTCATAGGCTCCTTCCACGTCCAATCCGTGGAAAATCGCAGAGATAGGGATGGATTTACACGGCCCGAAAACCGGCTAGTTACGGGTTTTAGTGGCCCTAGAACGCCCCGAAACAGGCGCCGCACGCCCCGAAAACCCACAAAAACCACGTCAAATGTCTTCTACTGCGTGGGCGTGCTTATCCGGGCAGGCACTGTGAAATTTGGCCATATGCCAAAAATCGGCCCGGAGCGTGTGCTATAGGTACCCCATCATGTTGACACAAGCATGCATGTTTGTAAAACAAAACATTTGTAAAAGTAGGAGCAAAGTGCATCAAGGACACTTGCCTTAACAAAAGCTTCTCGTGCGAGTACTAGTGTTGTGCCTCAGTGATTTCACTCCTTGGTCTTCAATATGTTGAGCGTCGTCTTGATTGATCTTGATACGTGCACTCGCTATTAAACCGTACACCGGAAGAACAAGCATGTACAAGCAAAGCAAGCACACAATCAATATATCATGCATGGTTCTGGACAGAAGAGAGCTATGGATGGAGATAGGGCAGGCTATGATGAAAATTTAGGCGCAAGAATCACCTAAATCGGAGTTAGTGGTTATGTTGAAAGATATGCAAGTTCAAAGTTGCGTGGACTGAAACAGGAATAACAGAAAAGGTTGGGTGTAAACATGCGCGCGTTCCCATTGATTGGCTGCATGTTTGGGGACATGGTTTCCACAGTACTATGCACAATATTGTGGAACATAACAAACACATGATGATTGGGGCACGGGATCACCTGAAAATGAGATCGAACGGATGGATCTCGATGATGTGGTTCTGCGATAGTTTAAGGTGGCATCGCGTTCCTGGTCGTTTCCACAAAGATCTGGAGGAATCCTTCAGGGAAATTGTAGTATACTTGCTGGAACACAATTGAGTATTGATTATGCATAAGCAAAAGCAAGGGATTGGATGGATCACGGAGAGAATTACCATCAGGCGCGCTGATGGATCCAGAACAGGTAGCAGTGGTCATTGCGAATCAGATCCCCGTTGATTCAGATCAGATCTTGGCATGAACTTTGGATATGTTGGAGAGGACTTCATGGCGCACCTCCTGGTGAAATTTGGCGGTGTTTTGTTAGGTGGATCGCCGGGAACGCGAATGCCAATGGGTGGCAAACTGGCTGGGCACGAGGGCAGGGAGCAGCGGCGGCAGCCTGGCGGCGTGGGAGGGGTTTGGAGGGGTGAGTGTGGGCGTGGGGGAGGGGTCCAATATATATAGAGAGGGTGGTCTAGGGTTTGGGAGAGGTTTTGGGCTTGGCCCATAGGGTGATAGGGGAGAGGGGTGAGGAAAGGTGGGCTTCGGCCCAAGCGGCATTGAAACGAAAGGAGAAATGTGAGGGGATGGCGGGCTGCCCTAGTATTCAGCCCGAGAGTGTTTGAGAGGGTAGGGAGGACGTGGGGAGGGGTCAAGAATTGTTAGGAGAGGTGGGGATGGTGTGCTAACGAAGGAAAAGGGATAATAGGAAGACGGTGGATTAATCGAGCGTTAAATGCTGATTTTCTTTCCTTTTGTGTGAAAGCGGTAGGTGAAACGATTGTGTATGGGATCGTATCTTTGGTGTAGCTCGAACGAATATGGACGACATCATGTCCACATACGAGAATGTCAAGATGACAAGATGTGACATTATAAAAGGATCTATCATGACTCGCGAGGTCGGAATCAACATGGATAGAGGTGAGGCGAAGGATCAAGTTAAAGACCAAAATCACAAGCAGTCGCAAGACCTTGACAATCTGAGTGAAGAGGAAGAAGAAGAGGAACTCCACTATAAGTTTAGGATTCCCCCCCCCCCCCCCCCATTTTCTTTCACTATTAAAACAATTAAATAAAGTTCATTGATTTTCAGATAAAAACGTTGGCACATTAAAAATCCTAGAAAACATTTAGAGTTTTTCTAAAGTTTTGAAATCCAAATCAATTCCTTTTCAAAGAAGAAATTCTCTAGGGGAAAAGGGGCCTTTCAGGATAAAATAAAATCCTTTCTGAAATTTGTTTCAATTTATAATTTATTTTAAAAAAATGATTTTCTTTTAAGCAAGCTGATTTCATTTTTAAATCAAATAAAATAAATCCTTTTCAACTTATCCAAACCGTATAAATCTTTAAAACAAAATAAATCCATTTCGATATAAAATACTCAAAATGAATAAAACCATTTCAAAATTTGAGAAAATTGGTGCTTAAACTGAAAAAGGGTTCACATCCCAAAATTAGAATTTTGGGGTGTGACAGAGAGTGAACGGTGATTGGAAAGAATTGCGAGACAAATTTTATCTAGCATTTTTTCCCGTATCTCGTATCACTGCTCTACGTGCGGAAATAATTAACTTTCGCCAAGAGGAGGAAGAAACCCTTAGTGCGGCATGGATACGGTTCTGTTCATTAACAGACTCCGGTCCAGTGTTATTGCTCCCAAAACCCGTTCTTTTGCAACATTTTTATTCAGGGTTGAGCAAAGACACCGCACTTTATCTTGACATGGCTGCCGGTGGTTCTTTTTCTCATAAGACCATAGCGGAAGCAAAATATTTGCTAGAAAGAATTGTTGAAAATACACCTTTTTCCGCTGAAATACCCGAGGAGCCGGAGTCAAAAGATGAGGAACTCATTGTGGAAACACAACAAAAGGTGTCTACCTTGGTAGACCCAACATCCGAGTCCTCATCTGATTCACGAACAATGACAGAGGATGATGAACCTCTTGAGTTCCCATTTGAGTTTGAGGAAGAAATTTTTGAAGATTTTGGAAACACCTCGAACTATTTGTTTCAAAAGAGACCGCCTGTTCCTTTGCCACCTCCCGAACCAATTGAAAAAGAATATCTTGTGGAGACTGTTTGGGAGCTTACTTCAATCATGAGCGATGAATGGTTGAGGGAGAATGAACTATCCATGGATATCATTCGGCTCTGCCCCCCTCAACCAACATATGCTGCTCCATCAAAGGAACCAAGGTGAATGTACTCTACAACCCTCTTGTTGGTGCCAATATCCTCTCCGACACATACGCGTTGTCAATCTTTGGCAACCGACCATGGACATCAACAAACAAGCTCTTCAAGCACCCATTAGGCCATACTCAGAGATGTAACTCTCTATCATGAAGACTTTGAGGTTATCCTGGATTTCTACGTCTTCGAAGTCCCAGACTTCGACATAATGATAGGGCATCCTATAGAAAAATTTCTTATTGATGCCCCATCATTCGGAAATCTCGACTTCACCCTCGGAAAAGAGTCATTCTCCATACCAATTACCACCTCACGAAACACTCTTTCCGATGAACCACTTGAGGAATATCAAGTGGAGGAGGTCATGGCCATTTTTCCTCACATGGACCCCGCGTTGGCTTTGGAAGAAGATGCACAAGGCTTTATCTTAGAAGAAGCCGACTCGGAGGACACCTTTGAGCTACCACAAGCCACACCACCGCCACGACCTCCCATTGATCTCAAAGCGCTACCTCCCGGTTTGCGCTATGCCTTCGTGCACGGAGATCCTCAAGCTCCCGTCATCATAGGTGACAAGCTTTCGGAAGAAGAAAGCACCAAACTCATAGCCGTGCTTGAAAAACATCGCTCCGTTCTTGGCTACTCACTTGAAGACCTAAAAGGGATCAGCCCTGCTCTCTACACCCATCGCATTCCCACAGATCCTGAAAGTACACCTTCAAGGGAGCCTCAAAGGAGGCTGAATAATGCGATGAGAGAGGTTGTGAAGAAAGAGGTCTTGAAGCTATTACACGCCGGAATCATCTATCCTGTTCCTCACAGTGATTGGGTGAGCCCCGTACAAGTGGTACCCAAGAAAGGAGGCATGACGGTTGTTCATAATGATAAAAATGAACTTATTCCTCAACGAACCGTCACGGGGTGGAGAATGTGCATTGATTACCGAAAACTTAACAAGGCCACAAAGAAAGATCATTTTCCGCTGCCCTTCATCGATGAGATGTTGGAACGGTTGGCAAATCATTCTTTCTTTTGTTTCCTTGATGGGTATTCGGGGTATCATCAAATTCCCATCCACCCCGACGATCAAAGTAAGACCACTTTCACATGCCCGTATGGAACTTATGCTTATCGTCGCATGTCTTTTGGTTTGTGCAACGCACCTGCCTCGTTCCAACGTTGCATGATGTCTATTTTCTCTGATATGATCGAAGAAATTATGGAAGTTTTTATGGATGATTTCTCTGTTTATGGAAAAACCTTCGATCATTGCTTAGAAAATCTAGACAAAGTCTTACAGAGATGCCATGAGAAGGACCTGGTACTTAATTGGGAAAAGTGCCATTTCATGGTCCGAGAAAGCATAGTTCTTGGACACCTTATGTCTGAGAGTGGCATAGAGGTGGACAAAGCAAAAATAGAAGTTATAGAAAAGCTTCCAACTCCTGTGAACATCAAGGGTGTTCGTAGTTTTCTGGGTCATGCTGGTTTTTATCGTCGCTTCATAAAAGATTTCTCTCAAATAGCATGACCCCTTACGAACTTGCTTGCTAAGGATGCACCCTTTGATTTCAATGATGACTGCATGCATGCCTTTGCTACTCTTAAGAATGCACTCATCTCTGCTCCGATCATTCAACCCCCTGATTGGACGCTTCCTTTTGAAATAATGTGTGATGCTAGTGACTATGCTGTGGGGGCAGTTCTTGGTCAAATCAAAGACAAAAAGCATCATGCAATTTCTTATGCTAGCAAAACTTTGACTGGAGCTCAGTTGAATTATACTACCACTGAGAAAGAGCTCATTGCCGTTGTTTTTGCTTTTGACAAGTTTAGATCTTACTTAGCTGGAGCAAAAGTTATCGTTTACACTGATCATGCTGCTTTTAGATATCTGCTTGCTAAGAAAGATGCTAAACCTCGTCTCATAAGATGGATCCTTCTGCTCCAAGAGTTTGATCTAGAAATTAAAGATAAGAAAGGAGTAGAAAATTCTGTAGCAGATCATTTGTCGCGTATGCAGTTCACTAACTTAGGAGTTACCCATAAATGACTTCCTACGCGACGACATGCTACTAAAAGTGACGGATTCGCACCCTTGGTACACCGACATTGTGAACTTCATCGCCACAGGATACGTACCACCAGGGGCGGATAAAAGAAGATTGATATATGAGAGTCGCCGTCACTTATGGAATGAACCATACCTCTACCGTGTCTGCGCCGATGGACTGCTTAGGCGATGTGTACCCACTCCCGAGAGCACACAAATCATTGAGAATTGCCATGCAGCCCCATACGGTGGACACTATGGTGCCTTCCGTACCCAAGCAAAGATCTGGCAAAGCGGATTCTTCTGGCCAACCATGCATGAAGATATAAAAGAATTCATTAGAAGATGTCCGCAATGCCAGAGATTTGGAGGCATCACAGCACGAGATGCAATGCCCCTCACATACAACCTCCAAGTCGAACTCTTCGACGTATGGGGCATTGACTTCATGGGACCATTCGTGAAGTCCCAAGATTGTGAGTACATATTGGTGGCGGTGGACTACGTATCCAAATGGGTAGAAGCTATGCCATGCCGAGCGGCAAACTCCAAACACGCTCGCCGGATGTTCCACGAGATTATCTTTCATAGGTTTGGAACTCCGAGAATGGTGATAAGTGATGGAGGGTCTCACTTCATTGATAAGACCTTCCATAGCTTTCCAAGAGAGCTTGGAGCAAAGCACAACATTGCCACTCCATACCATCCCCAAACAAATGGGCAGGCCGAAACATCCAACAAACAAATCAAGCGGATCCTGTAGAAAACAGTGTTGGAAATGGGGAAGGGATGGAAGAACAAGCTACCCGATGCACTATGGGCATATAGAACAGCCTACAAAACACCCATAGGCATGTCACCATACCAACTCGTCTGTGGAAAACGTGCCATTTGCCAGTCGAGTTGGAACATAAGGCATATTGGGCCATGAGGACTTGGAACATGGATATGAAAGGAGCTGGGTGGAGAAGAAAAATGGAGATAGCTGAGTTGGAAGAATGGAGAGACAAAGCATATCACAACTCAGCCATCTACAAGGAGCGTACAAAGCGCTGGCATGACCGGCGAATAAAAATAAAAGAATTCAAAGTTGGAGATAAGGTGTTGCTTTTCAACTCAAGGGTAAAGCTCTGCGGGCATGAAAAATTGAGAAGTAAATGGGACGGGCCATACACCATCATCGACACGTCGACTCATGGAGCAATCACACTCCAAGACGACGGAGGTAATATATTCAAGGTAAATGGCCAGTGTCTTAAAATTTATCTTGAGCCCGAAGCAAATAAGAAATTCGATGTCATGCACTTAATTGATTTAAATATCTTCTCGTGACCTCTACATCGAAATATCCTTCTATACCCTGAGTATCCCGATCATACCTTTCCCAACAAAGCTCCACGAAAAATAGAAAGGCCAGAACCTGCCAAGGCAGGTCGGCCGACCTGGCTACCAGGGTCGGCCGACCCCCTCTGGCCGACTCTGCCTTCCATCCTTTGCTCATTCTGCCATCCAGGCTTTCCTTGTCTCGTCCAGCTATTGTTGACGGTAAAATGTGTGTTCTACCGCTCGCACACGCGGCCTGGGAGATTTGCTTCACTCCGTTCAGGACCAAACTTGGAACGCGGTGAATTCCAGAGCGTGCCAGTCGATTTTCCCTGCAAATCGACAAAGACAAGAAAAGCGTGTAAAATTCCCGGGCTATCGGCCCCGGACAGACCGATGCATAACCGCAGCCGATGTTAGTGGATAAAAATAACACAAATAAAAAAAGCACTCGACTGTCGGCTAGAAACGAATCGACATGTCGCAACAGTAAGTACTCGCGCGATATATAAAGCAAAGCATGCAACAGAATCGGCGATCGGCAAAGCATGCAATCGGCAAGATCTATCGGCAAGCAACGCAGTAAGGTAAATCGACAATCGACAAAAGAGGTTCAGGCCTATACTTGAACAGGAGCAATAAGATATTTAAAGGCATGCAAGCATAGATCCGAACGTGGTAAACAATCGGCTAAACACCCTGAAAGAACGGTTAAACCAATAGCAGCTAACTATACCCATAATTGATGATCGCTTCGCCGAGGACACGTCAACTAAGCGAAGTAGAACAGGACACGTCAAACTGTTCTACACGATCAGCAAATACGGGTATAATCGGCAACTACCAGTCCCAGATACTTAGCAAATTAAATCTAGCTCTTAGCAACTGTTTCGCCGAGGACACGTCAACTAAGCGAAGCAGACAGGACAAGTCAAACTGCCTACCCAGTCACCAAGGACAGATCTAATCGACTAAGCACCTTAACCGTGACTCGAATAACCAGATCAAACAGAAATCGACATCAGCAATCGGCAACAAGGTCGCGGCGAGGACAAGTCAACTAACCGTGACAAAGAATTGGACCAGGTCTTAAACAATTCCATGCAGTCGATGCGTAATGTCAACCCTAAATTGATCTAGATTACCGGATAACTAGCAGCCACATCAATCTTAATCATGGACAAGTCGACATAACCAGATCGATGCGCTTACCTGACGAGATCCAGTCGAGCCGGAGCCCCGATGGACGCCGGTGACGAAGAACACGTCGAGGAATTGTGGCGGTGCGCCGAAGAGTTGATTGTATTGATTGTTTTACAAGCACCTGGGTCTATATTTATACACCCGGGGCAAGAGTCCGATTTGGACTTAAAACACGACTCGTACTTGACCACAACTCGGTCAGTTCTTTCTTAATCTAGAATAGGAATTAAAAAAGGATTCGCAAACCCACACACGCACGTCTTCATGATTTTCTCCGCCTTCATGACCGCTTGCGGGCTGCCATCTTCATACACAAACCCAGTATGCATCCTGCTACTTACTGTCAATGGGCCCTAGGCCAAAATTAGGTGTCAACACATGCCCCCCAAGCCGGGGTATGGAATTTCCATGCGCCGGGTTGTTCCACCATCTATCATGTCTGCAAGCTTCTAGATGACCCTTCACGTGGAAATGTACATTTGACTTGATGAGCTGTGCCTTTGTCTTCACATGGCGTGCACCTCTTCGGCAGACAATTCGTACCAATCGCTTTAATTTGCAATAGGTCTTTCACTATTCCATGATCTTATCTTCTTCCACATCTCGGCCTATAAAAGGACTGGCTCCCTTCATCGGAATCATCAACACAATGGCCAGCAATAAAAATCCCTTTCACAAAGCCTGACTAATGCACCCTAATCAGCAAGAAAGCAATCATGAGCTCCTCTTCTCTTCACATATCTACGCTCTGGCCTCTTGTCTTCCTTCTACTTCCTTCCAATCCCTATTCCGACGCTATCCCTCTTGAGCTAATCCCTGAAGACGGCGGCTCCTCTTCAGACTACGAGGGAGAACTCATGTTCTTCGTCAGATAAGGTTCCTTCTCAGGGATAACATCTTCTTCGACGTGATGAGGTCCATGAAGTTGCTCCTCTCCTCGTATACCGAAGCAACGACCCATCCTATCCTGCGCTCACTTGGTTGACACTTGACAGCAGCCGCAGTGTGTATTCTTGGTGAAAGAATTTTGTATCCCCATGTATGATGTAATAGCTTGTAAACCATAAGAACTTCATTGCCTTCTTTTGTTCTTTCTGCATATTTTCCCTAAGGGCGATACCATCGACATCGGCCATCTCCAAGGCGACGCTCTTAACGTCGGCTTCACTGAAAATTTAACCGAACACTTTAAGAACTTACCCAAATGCTGGGGTAATATTTCTTCAAATATTTTCCATTAAGCGCTCGGCCAAACTCTTCTCCATCCAACTCTTTCAAGATATAAGCATTACCGGGCACGTATCGGCTATTATATAAGGACCTTCCCAATTAGGTGACCACTTGCCGAAACGATTATCTCGCACACCAATCGGCAACTTGACTTTCCAAACGAGATCTCCTTCATCAAATTGCTTAGTCACCACCTTCTTATTATAATGCCGAGCCACTCGTGCTTTATTATCTTGAATTTTCATCAATGCAATCAACCGTTGCTGATTGACATCTTCTAATTCATCCATCATGAGATCATGGTTGTTCTGCTGTCAACTGATTTTGCAAATCGACTCTTCTTGACCCGGCAGTAACCTCCCATGGCAAAACAGCTTCATGTCCATACACCAATGATATGGTGTTACTTGGTGACCCATGACGAGACATTCGATATGCCCATAATGAATCGGCCAATGAGGTATGCCACCTTCTCGGTTGATCATTAATCTTGCGCTTAATCAACTTGATCAAGGATTTATTTGAAGCTTCAGCCTGACCATTTGCTTGGGCATAATATGGTGACGAATTTAATAATTTAATACCCATATCATCAGCAAAATTTCTGAACTCTTCAGAAATAAAAATAGAACCTTGATCTGTAGTGATAGTTTGAGGGATACCAAATCTGAAGATTATGTGCTCTTTAACAAAAGCAATCACATCCCTCGATGTAAGCTTCATGACCATTGGAGCTAGGGAAACCCCAAGGTATGAATGTTTTGGTGATAGGATGAGAACCATGAATGTGACTAACACTCTTTGTGAGATCTTATAGGTCACATATGAAGAAAGCTCCGTCCGTTGGTGGTGAACGCCAATACACCATGAACTTATTGACAAGGATGATTGGTTGCCTTCATCTACACAAGAACGGACTTGATGGAGTCGCGGAGAAGACATGGATCAAGGCTAAGGACATGCTAGATCCAAGCGGGTGTTGCTTGGTTAGATGTTAGCTGAGTCCATAGGGAAACCGGACTATCAAGAGGGTTCGAGGTGGTTCTCTTAGTACACACTAGTTATAGAGATCATTGGATGCATGGTGAGTCTCTCAGGGGCTAGGGTGGCAGAGAGAGTTGAAGGAACCAAAAGATCAAGTCTTGAAGAAGAAGATCAAGAAGAAGATCGAAGCTGCGAAGGCAGAAGGGACCGGACAGTACGGTCAAGGAGACCGTACAATACGGTCTACAGAGGAAATCCAGACAGAAGAGCTTAAGTTTCTGGAAGTGGAAGAATAGAGACCGGACAATGACCGGACAGTACGGTCCTAGGGACGGACAGTACGGTCTCTATTGGAAGATCCAGACAGAGAAGCTGAAGTTTCTGGAAGTTGAAGAATGAAGACCGGACAATTGAGAGAATGGTACGGTCATGGAGACCGTACAATACGGTCTTACAGGAGAAGAGCAACAGAAAAGGAGAAGTTTCTGTTGGCTGAAGAAGAAAAGGAGACCGGACAATACGGTCCTAGGGACCGTACAATACGGTCTGGTCTGAGATGATGAACAGCACTCCCCGGACGCCAGTCTGGTAGAGACCGGACAATACGGTCAAATGGAGACGGACAATACGGTCCATTGTACGGTCCCTACGCAGACTGGGTACTTTGGACAACGGCTAGTTTGAGGTTGGAGGCCTATATATAGTCGGTTGTTTACCTCTTTGAGGTGCTCTTGGACCCAGGAAAGAGGGGAGGTGCTGCCAAGAAGCCAAGAGGAAGAAGTGTGAAGCACTTGAGAGGGATTTGGAGTGATCCTAGTGCTTGAGAGAGTAGCAAGTTGCATCCTTTGATCTCTAGGCTAGTGTGGGCTTGAGAGAGTCATCTAGGGCTGTTACTCTTGGTCTATGGCAAGGCCTAGACCGGTTAGGCGTCGGTGTTGAGCTGTCAAGGAGATTGTGGAAGTCAACACAAGTTTGTACACGGTCTTGGAGCTTCCCGTGCGAAAGAAGCATCACTAGTGGAGCGCCCTTTGGCACGCATCAAGTGCGGAGCCTTACCTCCGGAAGAGTACCCGGGATCGAGCCCGGCGGGACGTGCCCGCGACTTCACTCGGAGGGTGAAGTGTGCTCTAGGAGGGATCGCCATCGAGCGGAGGGACGGGGTCGAGACTCGGCGGGAGTGACCCAACGTGGAGTAGGGGAAGGCGCCATCCTTCCGAGACCACGGGAAAACATCATGAGCATTCTCTATCCCTTCTCCTTTACTACTCGCATTTACTTATCGCACTTCATATGATTGCTTGTAGTACTTGAGTTGTGCTCTTATCTTGCTTGTGTGTTTACCTTGGTACCTACTAGCTTCACTAGGTTTGCTTGATCGCCTTGCTCGTGTGATTACTTGTTATAGCCTATCTAATAGCTCTAAGGACTCTACTTAGTGTGCCTAGTATCTTGGTTGCCTTGTCTCTAGTTATCTTGTTCCTTTGCCTTGCCTAGCTTAAGTCTTCGCTATCTATCTATCTTGTGCTAGGTTGCTAGTGTGGTGTGATTGTGTTATCTATATGCACTAGCTTAATAGGTTAAGGATACTCCTTAGTGTGCTTTACCTTGTTACTAGAACTACTCGCTAGGAGTTGCTTGGGTGCAAGTGTTTGGAAATAGATTCTAGAGTGCACCGATTCACCCCCCCCCTCTCGGTCACACGATCCTACACTCGAAGCCACACTTCTGTAAGGTACTGCTTCAACCCACTTGGTGAAATAATCCGTAGCCGCCAATATATATTTATGTCCCTTACTGGAAGAAGGATTAATCTCACCAATC
The DNA here is from genome assembly GCA_012490785.1 of Eragrostis nindensis. NCBI lineage: Eukaryota > Viridiplantae > Streptophyta > Magnoliopsida > Poales > Poaceae > Eragrostis > Eragrostis nindensis. The sequence goes on from JAAXCT010000928.1 coordinate 25,599, forward strand.
ATGTCGATTCCCCATCCTCTGAACGGCCACGGCTTGACAATAGGGTTCATTGCCGATGCTGGAGCTCTTTGAATTGATCCATACTTCTGACAATCCTGACAGCCCTTATAATATTCAAAACAATCTTCGAGCATGGCGGGCCAGAAATATCCACCTCTTCTGATCAACCATTTCATCTTGTATGCTGACTGATGAGTCCCACAAATTCCATCATGAACTTCCATCAGCATCTTCTTGGCTTCATTGGCATTCAGACACTTCAGCAAAATCCCTTCCAACGTCCTATAATAAAGCTGATCATCAATTAACACATATTTTATTGCCTTGTACCGCAACTCTCTGGACGTTTTCTGGGTTGGATCCTTCAAATAATTAACAATCTCGGTCCTCCAATCCTGCAAATCGACATCGGCCTCATTGTCAACAGTACCTACAATAAGCCGATACCCAGATGCATGCTGAGCCAAGTCATTAGCTTCAGAATTCATTTGTCGAGGAATATGACTGAATGTGATATGCTTGAAACTCTTCATTAGATCTTGACACTTCTGATAATAACCCCGAAGCACTTCGTCTTTGCATTCATATTCCCCATTCAATTGCCCCACAATCAGCAAAGAATCCCCAACAACTTCAACAAAATCGGCATTGGCTTCCTTCAACAGTTGTAGTCCTTTCAACACAGCCTCATATTCAACTTGATTATTAGTATGAGCTTCTACCATGAATGAAAATTCAAACCTGGACCCTTTTGGTGTGACAATGACAATGCCGATACCACATCCATTTTTGCAAATCGACCCGTCAAACGATAAGCGCCATGGAACTGGCTCCACCACACTTTCATCATGCCCCCTATGCTGGACTATCAAATCAGCAAAAACCTGGGCCTTTACAGCTTTAGCAGATTCATATTTAAGATCAAATTCTGCAATTGCTAGCATCCACTTCCCAAGCCTGCCTTTCAATATCGGAGCGGACAAGATGTATTTGACGACATCGGATCGGCAAACAATAGTGCATTCTTCGGATAACAAATAATGTCTTAATTTAGTGCAAGAGAAATAAAGGCATAAGCATAACCTTTCAATCTCAGAATATCTTGTCTCTGCATCCAGCAATCTCCGACTGAGATAAAAGATAATCCTTTCATCGCCATCTTGTACTTGCGTCAATGCCGAACCAATACACTTGTCATCGGCAGACAAATATAACTTGAAAGGAATACCTGGCTTAGGTGGCATCAACACAGGTGGTGAGATTAAATATTTCTTGACATCATCAAGCGCCTTCTGATGTTGGGCTTCCCACCGGAACTCCTGATCTGCTTTTAACTTCAACAAAGGAGTAAAAGCATCAATTTTCCCAGAAAGATTAGAAATAAATCTTCTCACAAAATTGATTTTGCCCATCAGAGACTGCAATTCTTTTTTACTGGCAGGAGGTTTAATTTTCTTGATTGACTCTATGCTCTTGGGACCAATTTAAATTCCTCTTTCATGAACGATAAAGCCCAGAAATTGTCCTGCCGAAACACCAAAAGCACATTTATGCGGATTCATCTTCAAGCCATACTTTCTGGTCCTCTCCAGCACCTGCCGCAAATCAGCAATATGATCTTCAACTGTTTGGATTTTACCATCACATCATCAATATAAATTTCCACTAATCGACCAATCAGATCATGATAGATGAAATTCATCGCTCTTTGATATGTGGCGCCAGCATTTTTCAACCCAAAGGTCATTACCACCCATTCGAATAATCCCAAAGCTCCTGGACACCTGAATGCAGTCTTTATAATATCTTCCTCAGCCATAAAAATCTGATTATATCCTGCATTTCCATCCATGAAGCTCAAAATCTTGTGTCCAGCAGCAGCATCGATCAGTACATCTGCTATCGGCATCGGATACTCATCTTTGGGTGTAGCTTTATTCAAATTTCTGAAATCAATGCACACTCGCATCTTCCCGTTTTTCTTGATCACTGGGACGATACTGGACACCCATTCTGCATATCGGCAGGGTCGGATAAACTTGGCGTCATATAACTTTGTAATCTCTTCCTTGACAGCATCATAAATCTTTGGATCAATCTTCCGATTATGTTGTTTAAACGGCCGATACCCAGGCTTAATTGGCAATCGGTGTTCAACAATATCTCGACTGAGACCAGGCATCTCGGAATAATCCCAAGCAAAACAATCTTTATACTCCTTCAATAATGCTATCAATTTTTCTCTAAACTCTTTACAGATCTTCTTACTAATGAACGACGGCCGAGGCTTGTCACCGTCTCCAATGTCAACTTCCTCTAATTCATCGGCTGATACAAAACCATGACCAAGCTTTCCTTCTTCTCTTTCATCGATCAGCTGATTGTCGATTGTTTCTTTCCCAGCTTCCATAGGCCGATCGATGTCCAGGTCCGGTAATTGCTATAACAACCGTGGAGTTGCCGATCCTTCAGTGATACAGACACCTTCATCGGTAACATCCAATGCTTCACCCTCCCAGTAAGTTCCTGATATGCACGGCAAGCTTTCAACCATCGTTGGCAAGAAGTCTGCAGTAGCCACACTCACCGATTTGTCAGCCTGAATAGTTTCCACCTCGTCGCCGATCCACTGGATAAGGAGCTGATGCATCGTAGACGGGATACAGCAATTAGCATGAATCCAATCCCTACCCAGCAGTACGGCGTACGATCCTTTGCCTTCAATTACGAAGAACGTCGTCGGCAAAGTCTTGCTTCCGATAGTGACCTCGACATTGGTGACTCCTTTGACTTCAGAGCTTCTGCCCCCATAATCCCTCAACGTCATGTTGGTCTTGGTCAGCTCTTCAGGCAATTTGCCGATCTTCCTGTATGTTGCCATCGGCAAAACGTTGACAGCAGCACCACCATCGACCATTATCTTGTTCATCGGCTTGCCATTGATGAAACCATTAAGGTACAGAGCCCTCAGATGGAGATGATCAACACCGGACGGCTTCTCAAATACTGCCTGCTGTGGACCCAATAACAACTCGGCAGAAGCTTCTTCTTCCGATTCATTAATGTCCAAAGAACTAAATTCTCGTGGCAGCATAAATACCATATTGACAGGAGCTTCAACTTCATGTATTTGAGATTTGACTTTTGGTCTCCATACCTTCTTGGACTTGGGCCCCTTGTCATGATCATCCTCCTGGTTCACTTCCTTGTTCAGCTCACGGCAACGTGCCCTCTGTATTCTTCTCTTCTGAGTCTTGGTAAAGATACCACTCGGACACCATTGGCCTTCTTCTGTGAACTCATCTTGATTTTCTTCATAATCTTCATCTTGATTGACAGGACCAAGCCTCTCGTGCACAGAAACCCTTGACGCTGGACTTCCTTCAAAGCGATTATGCTGTCTCCGCATAGGGACTCGGCTTGAAGTACCAACTTCTCTGTACAAATCCCCAGATCTTCTGCTACAACCTGGACAGCCTTCAATTGGTGGCAACTTCATACCCTGCTCCCAACAGTACTGGAAGAAAGGACAGTTCCAGTGTGGATCGAAGTCATCATCACTAGTCCTCCTATCTTCCCTTTCTCTTTTCCTTGAGTACTTGCCGATCAATCCAGCAGACCCACCGATCATGTTAACTGGAAAAGGATGACCGTCAATCTTCATCGGCTTTTGACCAGAGAATTTAATGCGATCACTCTCAATTGCTGATTGGATCTGTTGCCTGAACACCTTGCACTCATTGGTGTGATGAGAGGGAGTATTATGCCACTTGCACCACTTGATTTTCTTCAACTCCTCAGCTGGAGGCAACGTGTGATTTGGTGGGAGTTGAATAAGCTTCTCTTGTAGCAGCAAATCGAATATCTTGTCGGCTTTATTGATGTCGAAGTCATATTTCTTTTCTTCTGCCTCCTGCTTGACCCATGGACAGAGAACAGTCTTCTTATTCCTGGTCCACTCAGCAAGAGCAACTTCAGCTTCATCATCAGAATCAGAAGAATAATCAGCATAAGCCGCCTGAAACTGTCTGCCACGTGTATTCTGAACACGCCCTTCATGAATCGACGCCTTCTGAAAGAGCTGTGCTAAGCCATCGACTTCCTGAGGAGCAAACTTATCTCTGATTTGAGGCAATAATCCCTGATAAGCAATCTCAGCCATTTGCCGATCCGTCAGATTCAGGTTATAGCACCTCCCACGGATGACTCTGAATCTCTGGACAAAATCGGCAACTGACTCTCCAGCCTTCTGACGAACAGCCGTCAAATCTGATATGCTCAACTCTGCCATGCCAGTAAAGAAATAAGAATGGAATTTCTTTTCCAAATCGGCCCAATTCCGCACGGATCCCGCAGGGAGGGATGTGAACCATGAGAATGCCGATCCAGATAACGACAGAGGAAACAGACGGACTTTCAATGCATCTTGCGCCGACGCTTCTCCCAATTGTGCCAAATATCTGCTAATGTGCTCTAATGTGGAGACATTGTCTTGCCCAGAAAACTTGCAGAATTCTGGCAGCTTGTAACGATGTGGCAGAGCAACTTTTTCCATCCACTCTGGATATGGACGTCGATACAGAAAGCTCTGCTTCTTGGGCTTGAGATCAAACTGCTCCTTCATGACTTCAGCCAGCCTGGCAACTATATCTTCCGATGAATTCTGCACTTGCCCCCCAGCCATCTGAGATGGCTGCTGTGGTTGTGACTGAACTTGAGCAGGTTGCTCCCTGTTGTAGTGCTCACTATAGTCTGCTACTCTATGATAGCCTTGCGGTATCTCTTGGTTGAACAGTGCAGGATTGACATTGGGAGCCAAATGATATCTTGTCTGAGGAGTTTGACTCGTCCTTGGTTCATTAGCTGCACCAGCTACTTCCTTTTGCGTGGACAACGGCGCATCAATAAGACTTGGCGCCGATACCCGAGCAGTCCCTGCAGCCAAAGCCTGAGCACTTGGAGACCACAATTCTGGCGGCATGCCATATGGTTGCCTTTGCTGACCAGCAGCGCTTGTCTCTTCTTGAGTTGCAGATTGACCACCATGAGGCGCAGGACGTGCTGGAGTAGTGGGTGGTAAAGTAAATGATGGCCCCATAAATCCAGAATCAAACTGCAAGGTCCCATCAGCAAATGCCTTGAGCATGTTGTACAGAGTATTAACAAGCACCCCTGACTGGTTAATGAAAGCTTTGTGAACCGCAGTATTCACAACTTCATCCAACAGAGCTTGATCCGGCATCTTCGCAGCTTTGATTGTAGCCAACTCTTCTGCTCTCATCACCACTGGCGAAGCCAACACTGATGTAATCTTGCCACGTGTCATCTTGATGGTCTCAAAGTACTTCATTTGGCAATCGTACAGATAACTCTGATATGCCTTTTTCTGATCCAAAGACATTTTCTCCCAAGCATTGAGCTCATTGTTGCCAGTGACTTCAGAAGAATCTTTATCATCTCGAACAAATGGTGCAGGAATCATGATCTTGTGGCCCTTTGCATCGACGAGCAAAGTACCATCATCAGCAACAGCTTGAACAAACGCCATCTGCTTCTAAGAACTTGATCTGTCCCACCAGGCGTGCCAAAAAGTGTGTTGACGGTAAAATGTGTGTTCTACCGCTCGCACACGCGGCCTGGGAGATTTGCTTCACTCCGTTCAGGACCAAAACTTGGAACGCGGTGAATTCCGGAGCGTGCCAGTCGATTTTCCCTGCAAATCGACAAAGACAAGAAAAGCGTGTAAAATTCCCGGGCTATCGGCCCCGGACAGACCGATGCGTAACCGCAGCCGATGTTAGTGGATAAAAATAACACAAAAAAAATAAGCACTCGGCTGTCGGCTAGAAACGAATCGACATGTCGCAACAGTAAGTACTCGCGCGATATATAAAGCAAAGCATGCAACAGAATCGGCGATCGGCAAAGCATGCAATCGGCAAGATCTATCGGCAAGCAACGCAGTAAGGTAAATCGACAATCGACAAAAGAGGTTCAGGCCTATACTTGAACAGGAGCAATAAGATATTTAAAGGCATGCAAGCATAGATCCGAACGTGGTAAACAATCGGCTAAACACCCCGAAAGAACGGTTAAACCAATAGCAGCTAACTATACTCATAATTGATGATCGCTTCGCCGAGGACACGTCAACTAAGCGAAGTAGAACAGGACACGTCAAACTGTTCTACACGATCAGCAAATACGGGTATAATCGGCAACTACCTGTAACACCCCAGGTGTCTCGTTCATTTCTCTACAGTGCTTAGTCATCATGTAAAGTTGATTAGAGGCAAATTTCAATTAAGTCACATAAAATGAAGGATCAAAAATTTGAATAGAATCCGAATTTAAGTCAAATTTAAAAAGGAATTTAAAAGAAATGAACAGAATTATGTGCAACCAAGAATTTATGTGAAAGCTATAAGTGAAATAAAAATCTAGCCAAAAATTTAGAAGCATTTGAATTTGGGAAGTCCCTCAAATAAATCCAGCAGGTTTGAAATTTAAATAAACTGTTTGAATTTAAATCTGAATTTCCTGCAAGTTTTCATTAAACCAACTGGACAACTGTTCTTTATACATGTCATATAATCCCCATGAAAAATCTGAGTATTTTTGGAGCTCATTTGCTATTTCTTTTGATTTTACAAAGGAGTGGCATTTTTGCAAGTGGAGAAAAACCTGGCGGGTCCCACTGACCAGTCTCACTCTGTTTTCTCTCCCGCTCTCGATCCTTCACCGCCGACCACCACCTCCTGCCTGCCTGCCTGCCACCGTGGCTGCCGTCCCAAGTCGACTGGATGAGCACGCAAGGAGAACCCTTCACTCCTCTCTCGATTCCCTCCTCTCACTCAACTCACTCGCTCTCACTCTCGTTTCTCTGTCGCACAGCCGCCATGACCACCGGATAGAAGCTCCGTCCACGCCGCCGCATCGGTCAACCCCATCTCGAGCTAAAACCTGTCAAGGCTGTGCTGTGCCGTCCTTTCTCCATTCCCCAAGTCCCCAGGCGACGCCGTCGTCTTCCTCGACTGGAATCGAGCCATCTTCCTCCAAGCCGGTTGTCAACCCTACCTCGATTCCTCGTCGAAATTCGTCGAACTCGGTGAGCCTCCATTTGATTCCTCACATTTGAAGCTTCCTCACATCCTTAAGAATTCATTTGATTCAGCGACTGTTCAATTCCATCACCCAAATCCATTGAATTCGAGGATTTCTGGTCGCCGTCTGTAGCTCTGTTCTGATGAAGACGACAATGGCAATTTCGTAAATAACTCGAACTTGCTCAGAAATTGTTCAAACTTCAAAAATCAATATCTGGAGTTATAGATGTCCAAAAATTGTAAACCAAATTTTGTTGTACTCCTCTCACTGAGATCTATCCAGTGATGTCATAGTTGAACTTTGTTCATGAGTAGTTTTTCCTGAATAATTTGTACATGGTAAAACCTAATTAATTCATAGTAATTAATTTAGGCAGGGTAAAAAGGCCAACTCAGGTTTGTTAGAACCCATTTGATACCCTCTGTTCACTAGTACCAGCTATAACCCCTGGTTCTGTAAGAGGAACCTTGTAAGAATTTTACAAGCTATACACTAGATAATTCATAATAAATGATTTACATATCCAAAAATTGCAAACTAGGGCTTGTTGGAATCCTTGTGACATGCCCTTCACAGTGGTCTATGATGTTCATCTGGTTTCTGTAAAAGAGAACTAATTATGAATTTCTCTTTGATAAACTTGTCATCTTCTTAATAAATAAATTAATCATCAAATAGTCTTGAGCTTGTGCATGCCTATTGTTTAGGTGAGCATCTACCACCATACTGTTGGGTCTGGTTAGAACTGTTCATTAGATTTTTGTTGGGATTATTTCTTGTTATGACTAGATTTGCTATCTACAATAATTCTTTTAGGCATAAAATATGGAACCTTGGGTTTTGAATTCTTCATGCATGTTAGTAACTGTTAGTAAATCATTCATGTTCAGAAGTGCATCAAAAAGATTTATAATGAATCTTTAAGTTACTTTTATGATAAGATAATAAGTTAATTAATGGAAGTCAATGAAGGAAATACTTCAGACTAAAATAAGACAAATTTCATCATAATTTCAGAACTGTACTTCACACTCCAAATCTGAAACCATGTCACTTTCATTGCATCACATGTTGGATGATATCTTCTTTGCATTCGCCATTTGACATATACCATATCTTAGGGAACGAGCAAGTCGAAGTTGAAGGGGATATTCAACAGGGTCACTCCTCTCAGGAGCAGGAAGTCGAAGTCACTAACTTAGCTGTTAAGAGTCAAGGCAAGCCCCGGTTCATCCTAGCCCGTTTTCGAAGTTTTCTATTTTAATATCACAATGCTAGTATGTCTAAGTTTGATTGTGCACTTAAGTGGTCAGGAGTTGATGTGAAACCCACCTGCATGATATCTAAATGTCCTATGTTGCTATGTGTCTATCCTGGTTAGCTCGTTAGCTTCTGCTAAGCTTAAGTCAAATGTTTAGTATCGACAAGGTTTACTAGGTTGTTGATGATTAAATTGACTCACTAAAGCTGAAGATAACAATGAGTTTACATTATTTGTTGAGACCGGGCAGGGGCATTGCATGTGTAGGATGGATTGGGAAGTCTGGGACTTCACAGTGGTAGCCCTGCCTAGTCGATTAAGGACCGATTCGATGTTGGCCCCTTGATCAAGCATTGAACAGTACCGAGTGCATACTAGTGCTATGGGAGCTAGTAAACTGATGTAGCATGTATGGTGGCATCGTTGTACGGTACCCAGTACACTGGTCGAAAGACGCGCTGGGCGCAGGTGGGCGCAGTTGGGCAGGTCAAGGCCGCAACGGAAGAGTGGTAGGACGGCTGCCCAACTCCGTGAGACTGGACCCGTGCTTGGTGTTTACTGTCTTGTGAAAGGTTGCCGTATATGACCATCTTGAGTGGTGCGTATACGTCGTGTATCTCGGATTTTCGCCAGCTGGTGTAAATCGATTGCAATCGCTGTCCCTCGCAGTAATGAGTACCCGCTTGTGATTTGCGCCTTCACGTAACACACAATAATTGATGATGATGATTATGCTGGATGGTATGATGGATTACTGTTACTATTACCTTGCTACTTATTATTCATTTCAATTATGTTCAATTGCCTGTTTTACAGCTATATACACTTATGCTTCTGTTTAATGAAGATAAAACTTGGCTAAAATGTTGCTAGAGAAGATTATTGCTGCTTAAGTGCGAGTCCTTTATAAATAAGCCATCCCTTTTGAGCCTATGCATGTCTAGGAGTCAATTTGACGGGTAAGACTTGCTGAGTAATTAGTACTCAGGCTTTGTGCCTTCGTTGTTTTCAGGTATTAATTGGAGTCTGATCAGCCGCTGCAGTGATGGTTGTTGCTAGTGTGATTATCTGATCGGGCATCAGATTGTCACTCATGCTATATCGATGAGAGTAGTGTAATTCTCGTGTATCTTACGTGTTTGCAAACTTATCGTTTATCGCTTCCGCTACACTCTGAACTTATGTTGTAATAATAATAACCTTGTTAATTAAGTCGAAAGTGTTGTATTATCTCGTGTCTGCTTAAACAGCACCGTGGGACAAAGATCCTGTGGATCGGCTGTCACAGCTGGTATCAGAGCCGACTCTCGCGGTTTCACGGGCGCGTGTGGGCGCAGTTGCGCAGGCATGGTGTGCATGGCTGGTGTGGGCCCAAGTGGTCACACAGCATGGCACATGCGCTGGCACTGGACGCACGGACGTGGCCAAGAGAGGAAGTTCCTGGCCTGGGGTTGATCGACGAGGACGTCGATCTCCTAAGGGGGTGAGAATGTAACATCCTGGCCCAGGGCTTAATAGGATTGATAAGAATACTCATACCAACAGTTGCAACTTCTTTTCCGGAAGCTCATCTCGAAAGAACTCCGGGGTTAAGCGTGCTTGGCCCGGAGCAATTTCGGATGGGTGACCGACCGGGAAGTCCTTCCCGGGTGCGCACGAGTGAGGACAAAGTGCGCAGAAAAGACGTGTGTTGGTCTGTGGGGACAGTCTTGAGATCCCAGAGAGCTGCCAGGCGTGCGGGCCCGGCCTCGTGGAGGCGGGACGTCACAGCTGGTATCAGAGCCGGTCCAAGATAATACAAACACGGAAATGCCGTATTTTAAAAATTACGATATACGGTGAGGAATACGTTAGTATTGCCCATCTAAGGATGTTAGTGTTCAGGTGGTAATAGGAGTTGTTTGGTTACTTTTCGGTAACGACGCACCGACGCCCAGGTAAGAAGGTAAGTAACATGCATGGCTCAGGAGTTTAACGAGCTGGACTCGTATTGTGGGGGGTGTGATTCGTTCCACGAGCCGTCGAGCTTGTGAGGAGGCGAGAGGTGTTGAGATTGTTTGAGCCATGCATTATATTCTGTTTCGCTGACCATCGGCGTGAATGATGGCATCACCTGTGTAGGTTGTTTGAGGTGGCGATGTGTGTTTTTTCTGCAGGTACATTAACTACGTTAGAGGTCACACCGTTTGCTAGACTAACACGGTTGAGAGACGATTATGCCACCGAAATACGTGCCGATATAATGGCATTATTTTCTTCTGGTGAGGAACGAATAATTAGGTTAAAAAAAATGTTGCATCATGGCATTCTTAAGTTTCTGAACTAAAAGTTGCCTTGTCTTGATCACTCACCTCTGTGTAAAATTTGAAATTTACAAACTTGAAAGAAATTGAATTTGAATGGACTCATATCAACTCAACATGTACTCTTCCTGTTCTGTCCAAAATCTGTCCTGTTGTTTTCTGAACTTCAAAAATTCATAACTCAAGTTTCTTTGATTCTATGGAGGTGTTCAAATACTTGTTGGAAAGCCCTGCAAGTTATCTTTCAATTAAAAGTGGTTCCAAACAATTTTGGCAACTTATGTGGTCTCCACAGCCAAAAGAATGAGCCACTGTCATTCAGTTTTCTCAGCAGGCACTTCTCCACTAAAAATTCAAGAACTCTTGATTCTCTTATCCAATGAAGTCAAATAAATACTTCCTAGAAAGCATTAGAAGTTATCTTTCAATTCCAGGTGGTTTCATGTGATTTGGAGTCATCTTTTGGCCAGTAGGGTCGAAAAAAAAACCGAGGCTCTGTCAATCTGTTTTGTTCTGCAGAAACCTTCCATTTTGAATTGTCATAACTCCAGTTATACTTGGAATTTTTCTGAGCTTGAGCCCCATTTGGAAAGCTTTGGAAGTTCTCCATGACATGGTGTTGACCTTCTGTTATCATCTTCTAATATGCTGGTCGAAATTTCCATATTTTTGACTCCTGTATAGCAAGGTTGAGCTTGATCGGTAGTATCGTTCCAAATTTTGGTGGCCTCTTGAAACCGGAAAATGTGAGAAATGATTTAAATGAATTTCGCATATGTATGTCATGTTGAGTAGCCTTTTTATCTATAAGACGAAGTTTTGGCTTATCAAACCTTGTCCTTGTGGGTGGCTGCGAAAAACGGTCACATGCTGGCTGCCCATATCCAAAAACTTGAGGCGCAGCTAGTGGATATGCAAAGGGCACATGGTGCTCAAGTGGAGTTGATTGGGAGATTAATAGGGAGTTTCAGAATTCCTAGGACCGAAATAAGGAGGGAGGAGTATCTTTCAGAATACTGACATCATCAATCATATCTCTTAGTACGCTACTTCATATATTGACCATGATCCCATTTTGTTTTCCTAGATTTTCGTTTGCACTTTTACCCTTAATGTATGCTTGGAACCCCACCATTTTTCATTGTCTTATCTTTGACGCCTACACCAAAGTTCATTGAGAGGAATATCCTTGTTACTTACCCACCTAAGATGGAGAAGTTTATGCCGTACCTTGATAATCTTCTCCTTATCCTAACTTCTAGATTCTCGTTCTTGCTTAATTGTTAAAGAATTGGACAACCTTAAGTAGGTACAAGACACCATCTTGTATGCATTGCAATATATCAGATGCATTAAAATACGAACTTTGCAATGCATTGACGTAAGCGTTGAGTGTGCATGATGTAACATGAGCATCACAATATTTGCATCAGGAATAACTCATCATGGCAAGTGTATCGTAACACGTGCATCATATCATAAACATTTACATATGCACCATGCCATATGCACCATGCCATGTGCAGCATTTCATATGCACCATGCCATGTGCAGCATTTCATATGCACCATGCCATATGCACCATGCCATGTGCAACATTTCATATGCACCATCTATGCACCATACCATGTGCACCATGGCAATCATCTGTACCCATATGCACCATGCAATGCGCATCATTGCATTTTGCAATTACACCATTGCATGAGCGTCACAGCATATGTGTGTTGCATCATCTAAAGCATGCAATGCACCATAAATATGCATCTTACCCATTTTAGCGCAGAATAAATGAATGTATGATTAACCATTAGTAGAGAGCAAGAATGTGGAAGTTGTATACCTTGTCTATATTCCTCAAATACCACAATCTTGTGCCCACCAATCCTTGGAATTGTACCCTGTTGCTTGTATTCATAGCCCAACCTTCAATTTCGACTAGTTGTCGTGCTTTTTCATATTGCACTTCACCTTGAATTGTGCCGGTCTGCCCAGTCGCTTCTCCAGCCAAAAGTTGTGATATGAAAAGTACTTCCATAATGCAGCAATTTCGGAATAGGATGGCGTATTATCCGGAGTACGTAACCGGGAAGAAAATGTTGTGTGCTGAGTCTCTTTTGGGTACAACTAGTCATATTACTCCTTTGTATCAATAAATTCTTCATGGTTGAAACCAACACATGCGTAGCTATGTTTCTTCCAAAAATCAGTGCCGTTCCAATCTCTTACATTTTCATTGTATCGTGTCCATCATCGTTACCTCTCCTTAGATTTCCATAAATTTCGGGACTAAATTTTCTTAAGGAGGGAGGTCAGACTGTCCATGTATCCAAAACTTTTTATTCTCCTTCCAAAGTAGATTTGAAGTGAGGAAATAAGGGAATAGGTCAGATTTTAATGGAAAATTCATTACCACTCCTGTAAAGCTAACATCGTCACTGATGCACTAAGTGGTAAAGTGCATTGCAACCACTTGATGTTGGAATTTTTGGATAGCACCCATGAGTGTGCTATATCTGAACCAAGTCATCATGATATGCCTTCTCTGGTTATCCACCATTTTGCCATTCATTCTATCATCTGGGATGAAATTTTGATGTTCAGAAACATGATCTTGTCATTACATACACTCGACCAAATATCAAAGATGGCAAGGCTAATTGTTTTCGACAAGATGACGACAGTACCATTTGGTTTAACAACCGTTGGTAGTGCAAAAGGGATTTTTAGCTCCACCGCGGACAAGGCCGAAGAAATGTCTGAATTATTCAAGCCAATCTTAAACCCGCAAAATGTCGTCAAAAAGAGTATGCAAATCCATGGCGTCGACCTTTATCTTTCAACCAAGATGCTCAGATCTATCCAAGTGTCTCCAATGAAAATCATTCAAAGTTTCGAAGTTAGAGGGAAGCTAGCGCCACCTTACGTTTGTCCTTCTCAAATTGTCGAGAGATTTGGACCTGTGGCGTGAATCTATCATGACATACTCCTTGTCTCACAACTCAAGCAATGTCTCAAACCTTATGTGGACATTGTTTTGGAAGACATACAGCCTGCAATCAGATTTGACATACTTCGAGCCTTCGATTAAAGTCTTCGATGAAAAAGAGTGAATAACCCGAAAAAGGACTCTCAAATTCTTTAAAATCCAATGGAGTAATCATTCTGAGGATGAATCGACCTGGGAAACTGGAGTTTCTGAAAACTCATTATCCGGAGTTTTGGTCATCATTCCCAGGTATCGATTAAATCTTTTCCGTTGTTTTAACTTCCTCCAGATCGACTTTTCTTAATCTCGAGACGAGATTTCTTTAAGGAGGGAGGATTGTAACACCCCAGGTGTCTCGTTCATTTCTCTACAGTGCTTAGTCATCATGTAAAGTTGATTAGAGGAAAATTTCAATTAAGTCACATAAAATGAAGGATCAAAAATTTGAATAGAATCCGAATTTAAGTCAAATTTAAAAAGGAATTAAAAGAAATGAACAGAATTATGTGCAACCAAGAATTTATGTGAAAGCTATAAGTGAAATAAAAATCTAGCCAAAAATTTAGAAGCATTTGAATTTGGGAAGTCCCTCAAATAAATCCAGCAGGTTTGAAATTTAAATAAACTGTTTGAATTTAAATCTGAATTTCCTGCAAGTTTTCATTAAACCAACTGGACAACTGTTCTTTATACATGTCATATAATCCCCATGAAAAATCTGAGTATTTTTGGAGCTCATTTGCTATTTCTTTTGATTTTACAAAGGAGTGGCATTTTTGCAAGTGGAGAAAAACCTGGCGGGTCCCACTGACCAGTCTCACTCTGTTTTCTCTCCCGCTCTCGATCCTTCACCGCCGACCACCACCTCCTGCCTGCCTGCCTGCCACCGTGGCTGCCGTCCCAAGTCGACTGGATGAGCACGCAAGGAGAACCCTTCACTCCTCTCTCGATTCCCTCCTCTCACTCAACTCACTCGCTCTCACTCTCGTTTCTCTGTCGCACAGCCGCCATGACCACCGGATAGAAGCTCCGTCCACGCCGCCGCATCGGTCAACCCCATCTCGAGCTAAAACCTGTCAAGGCTGTGCTGTGCCGTCCTTTCTCCATTCCCCAAGTCCCCAGGCGACGCCGTCGTCTTCCTCGACTGGAATCGAGCCATCTTCCTCCAAGCCGGTTGTCAACCCTACCTCGATTCCTCGTCGAAATTCGTCGAACTCGGTGAGCCTCCATTTGATTCCTCACATTTGAAGCTTCCTCACATCCTTAAGAATTCATTTGATTCAGCGACTGTTCAATTCCATCACCCAAATCCATTGAATTCGAGGATTTCTGGTCGCCGTCTGTAGCTCTGTTCTGATGAAGACGACAATGGCAATTTCGTAAATAACTCGAACTTGCTCAGAAATTGTTCAAACTTCAAAAATCAATATCTGGAGTTATAGATGTCCAAAAATTGTAAACCAAATTTTGTTGTACTCCTCTCACTGAGATCTATCCAGTGATGTCATAGTTGAACTTTGTTCATGAGTAGTTTTTCCTGAATAATTTGTACATGGTAAAACCTAATTAATTCATAGTAATTAATTTAGGCAGGGTAAAAAGGCCAACTCAGGTTTGTTAGAACCCATTTGATACCCTCTGTTCACTAGTACCAGCTATAACCCCTGGTTCTGTAAGAGGAACCTTGTAAGAATTTTACAAGCTATACACTAGATAATTCATAATAAATGATTTACATATCCAAAAATTGCAAACTAGGGCTTGTTGGAATCCTTGTGACATGCCCTTCACAGTGGTCTATGATGTTCATCTGGTTTCTGTAAAAGAGAACTAATTATGAATTTCTCTTTGATAAACTTGTCATCTTCTTAATAAATAAATTAATCATCAAATAGTCTTGAGCTTGTGCATGCCTATTGTTTAGGTGAGCATCTACCACCATACTGTTGGGTCTGGTTAGAACTGTTCATTAGATTTTTGTTGGGATTATTTCTTGTTATGACTAGATTTGCTATCTACAATAATTCTTTTAGGCATAAAATATGGAACCTTGGGTTTTGAATTCTTCATGCATGTTAGTAACTGTTAGTAAATCATTCATGTTCAGAAGTGCATCAAAAAGATTTATAATGAATCTTTAAGTTACTTTTATGATAAGATAATAAGTTAATTAATGGAAGTCAATGAAGGAAATACTTCAGACTAAAATAAGACAAATTTCATCATAATTTCAGAACTGTACTTCACACTCCAAATCTGAAACCATGTCACTTTCATTGCATCACATGTTGGATGATATCTTCTTTGCATTCGCCATTTGACATATACCATATCTTAGGGAACGAGCAAGTCGAAGTTGAAGGGGATATTCAACAGGGTCACTCCTCTCAGGAGCAGGAAGTCGAAGTCACTAACTTAGCTGTTAAGAGTCAAGGCAAGCCCCGGTTCATCCTAGCCCGTTTTCGAAGTTTTCTATTTTAATATCACAATGCTAGTATGTCTAAGTTTGATTGTGCACTTAAGTGGTCAGGAGTTGATGTGAAACCCACCTGCATGATATCTAAATGTCCTATGTTGCTATGTGTCTATCCTGGTTAGCTCGTTAGCTTCTGCTAAGCTTAAGTCAAATGTTTAGTATCGACAAGGTTTACTAGGTTGTTGATGATTAAATTGACTCACTAAAGCTGAAGATAACAATGAGTTTACATTATTTGTTGAGACCGGGCAGGGGCATTGCATGTGTAGGATGGATTGGGAAGTCTGGGACTTCACAGTGGTAGCCCTGCCTAGTCGATTAAGGACCGATTCGATGTTGGCCCCTTGATCAAGCATTGAACAGTACCGAGTGCATACTAGTGCTATGGGAGCTAGTAAACTGATGTAGCATGTATGGTGGCATCGTTGTACGGTACCCGGTACACTGGTCGAAAGACGCGCTGGGCGCAGGTGGGCGCAGTTGGGCAGGTCAAGGCCGCAACGGAAGAGTGGTAGGACGGCTGCCCAACTCCGTGAGACTGGACCCGTGCTTGGTGTTTACTGTCTTGTGAAAGGTTGCCGTATATGACCATCTTGAGTGGTGCGTATACGTCGTGTATCTCGGATTTTCGCCAGCTGGTGTAAATCGATTGCAATCGCTGTCCCTCGCAGTAATGAGTACCCGCTTGTGATTTGCGCCTTCACGTAACACACAATAATTGATGATGATGATTATGCTGGATGGTATGATGGATTACTGTTACTATTACCCTGCTACTTATTATTCATTTCAATTATGTTCAATTGCCTGTTTTACAGCTATATACACTTATGCTTCTGTTTAATGAAGATAAAACTTGGCTAAAATGTTGCTAGAGAAGATTATTGCTGCTTAAGTGCGAGTCCTTTATAAATAAGCCATCCCTTTTGAGCCTATGCATGTCTAGGAGTCAATTTGACGGGTAAGACTTGCTGAGTAATTAGTACTCAGGCTTTGTGCCTTCGTTGTTTTCAGGTATTAATTGGAGTCTGATCAGCCGCTGCAGTGATGGTTGTTGCTAGTGTGATTATCTGATCGGGCATCAGATTGTCACTCATGCTATATCGATGAGAGTAGTGTAATTCTCGTGTATCTTACGTGTTTGCAAACTTATCATTTATCGCTTCCGCTACACTCTGAACTTATGTTGTAATAATAATAACCTTGTTAATTAAGTCGAAAGTGTTGTATTATCTCGTGTCTGCTTAAACAGCACCGTGGGACAAAGATCCTGTGGATCGGGCTGTCACACTACCAGTCCCAGATACTTAGCAAATTAAATCTAGCTCTTAGCAACTGTTTCGCCGAGGACACGTCAACTAAGCGAAGCAGACAGGACAAGTCAAACTGCCTACCCAGTCACCAAGGACAGATCTAATCGACTAAGCACCTTAACCGTGACTCGAATAACCAGATCAAACAGAAATCGACATCAGCAATCGGCAACAAGGTCGCGGCGAGGACAAGTCAACTAACCGTGACAAAGAATTGGACCAGATCTTAAACAATTCCATGCAGTCGATGCGTAATGTCAACCCTAAATTGATCTAGATTACCGGATAACTAGCAGCCACATCAATCTTAATCATGGACAAGTCGACATAACCAGATCGATGCGCTTACCTGACGAGATCCAGTCGAGCCGGAGCCCCGATGGACGCCGGTGACGAAGAACACGTCGAGGAATTGTGGCGGTGCGCCGAAGTTGATTGTATTGATTGTTTTACAAGCACCTGGGTCTATATTTATACACCCGGGGCAAGAGTCCGATTTGGACTTAAACACGACTCGTACTTGACCACAACTCGGCCAGTTCTTTCTTAATCTAGAATAGGAATTAAAAAAGGATTCGCAAACCCACACACGCACGTCTTCATGATTTTCTCCGCCTTCATGACCGCCTGCGGGCTGCCATCTTCATACACAAACCCAGTATGCATCCTGCTACTTACTGTCAATGGGCCCTAGGCCAAAATTAGGTGTCAACAGCTATGCTTTGGAAATAAATCCTTCTTTGCTTCGCCGGGAAGGGGGTGAAACCGCTATAAAATCAAACCATTACACCCCCTCTCCATTCATCTCTTCCAAGCTCCACTCCTCGAACCAAAACCTTCACCTCAGTCATGAGCGAAAAGAGCGACGCCTCTTCCATCTGCACAGAGAATAAGGGCAAGGAAGAAAAGCCCTATTGGATGGCCGATGCCGAGCGTCTTGAAAGATGCGCTAAAGCCCTAGGAAAAGCCCACCTCAAGATTAGGAGCTTGGAGCAAGAGGTGGCCCGAGTAAAGAAGGAGAATGGCGTCCTCCAAACCTCTACAACAATCTTATGCATGAGAGGATGCAAGACGAGGCCCTCATCAAAACTCTCTCCAAGAAGTGGGCACAAGTTGATTGGGCCCTGGAGGTGATAGAAAAGGATTAAGAGAGGCTAAATAAATAGAATAAAAAAGCTAGGCGCTTTAAGTTTTTGTTTCTAATCGATTAGGTTTACATGTAATGCGCCTATCAGTTTTTAATTCAATCAATGATAGTGCTCCCCGGCTTGCATACCGGTAGAGCAATATTTGTGTTTCTATATTTTTGTCGTTTTTGAAGGAAACGGGCAAAAAGGCAATTGTGGAGGGGGGGGGGGGGGGGGGGGGAAACATCGCCATATCGGGAACAATCACGATCAAATCATCCAGAATCATACGAGGCAACTCAGGAGCGTCCACCACGTGAAACATCAGCACCAGTGGGGTCCGGGCCAGGTCGGCCGACCCCACCAGGAGGGTCGGCCGACCCCTGGTGGTCCCCACCAGGGCCCAGCCTCCTCCTGCCTCCTGAGTTTGCACCACACTTCCACTTTTTGCCTGCTACACCGTCAAGTTTATTCTGATAATCTGAAAATTAAATAAAACTTGACGCACTAATCTTTTGGGAAAATCATAATTGATTATCTTTTGCCCACAACTCTACCTCTCACATTCATGGACTTGCACACTTGTTATTTCTCGCTTCATCGCTGATTGCTTGTGAACACCTTATTGTTGACGGCTCTTAGACCCAATATTTACCCGTCAACTAGCTGCACTTTTTATAATGAAACAATCACCAAATGTAGACTTAGGGCTTTAAACTAATCATTTCCACAAGTCTTGGTGAATTTGTGAGTGCAGCTGCAATTCATAGGAAAACGGGGAAAAGGGAGTGTTGACGGCTGTTAGAGCAAGAATTTACCCGTCAACTAGCTGCGCTTTTTATAATGAAACAATCACCAAAGGTAGACTTAGGTCTTTAAACTAATGATTTCCACAAGTCTTGGTGAATTTGTGAGTGCAGCTGCAATTCATAGGAAAACGGGGAAAAAGAAGCATAAAAGGCCCAAGTTGGAAACACCAATTTTCCCCGGAATAAAGAATTCCTCTTTTGAAGCCCAAAATCCAAATATCCTGTTCAACTCCACCCACAGCAGGTGGATCAGAGGATAACACAGCCCAGGGAAGCAACACGAGGAAGACCAGGCCCAGAGGAGCCCACCAGGGGTCGGCCGACCCCATACCCTAGGTCGGCCGACCTGTGGTGGAGGCCCCCCTGGCCCATCTTTTTACGTCGGTTCGCCACCGCCTTCCAGAGGTCGGTTCCACCTGCAATCAATGCCCCCAAAGTCAGGAACCGCCTCAAGTTGCCGACCTTCTTGGGCTATAAATAAAGGGGTACCCCCCTCCTCCAAAACACATCACAAGACACAAGTCATTCCACTCCCATCCAGGCCAAGGGCCTCTTGTACAGTAGTAGAATAGGGGAGAGGGCAAGGATCAAGGAGAGGGATAGCTTTCCTTTGGTTATTTCCTTATCTTGTACCCTTGGCGAATATTTATCTTATTAATAGTTCATCGTTCGTTCTTCGTTCGTTCGTCGTTCGTTCATCGTTCTTCGTTCGTTCTTCGTTCGTCAGTCGTTCGTCATTCGTTCTTAGTTCGTTCATCGTTCGTCGTTCGTTCGTCGCTCGTTCATAGTACGATCGTTGTTCTTATTCGTAAGATTAGTATTCGTGGTGATATTGATCTAGCGAGTTTTACATACTAGTCGTTATTCTTGTTATACTTGTTTACGGGATCATCGCTTCGCGAGGGGTGCTCTAGCTTTCCAGATTGGTACCAGGACCGGGGTTAGAGTAGTAACCGACGGCGTAGACGTGGTGTCTAGGCTAGAGGTTACCTTTGTTTGCAGCGTGCCCCACGGTTTGTAGAGGTAGGCGGCAGGTGGTCACAGCCCAGTCCGTCCCTCGTAATCCTCCATGTTCGGGTTCGTCGTAGAGCTACAGGCTGGCGTGACTTGGCAGACCAGGTCTATACCAGTGCCCGAAGTAAACAAGTAGAACTAGAGTGCGATCGTCCTGTGGGACAGCTAGATCTTTATTCATCCTCTCAATCCTATACTACTACCAGTCTTGTTGTCCTTGGGTAAAACTAACCTTGCTGCAGATTATCACCGTTCCTTGGGGAAAACAAATACGATACCTTGGAATACTCCCGGGTGAAGTGCTACAACGGTATTCCGTGCGCTTGCGGATTTATTCGTGGTGTAAGAAATACCAACAAGCATTTCTGGCGCCGTTGCCGGGGAACGGTTGCTAATTCTGTAGCGGACCAGGTTTGCCCTCGTAACTTATCTTTACATTTCCCGTTCAATTAAATTAGAAAAGAAAAAAAATATATATACACACATGGAGTCATCACCTACAATCCAATCTTTTTCCACTCCACGGGGCGAACTTTTAGAGCCACCATGTTCATCTCAACTTGTTGTTTCAACAAGCTATGAGCTCTGCCCCAGTTTTATTTCTTTGATCAAAGGACTTTCTTTCTCTGGTCTTAAACATGAAAATCCTTTTGAACACTTGCGAGAGTTTGAGCAATTGTGTGCATGCTGATTGATCAATGGCATGACACATGAAACTTTAAAGTGGAAATTGTTTTCCTTTTCTCTCAATGGGAAGGCGAAACAATGGTACACTTACACCGCTAAGAGAGTGAACGGTGATTGGAAAGAATTGCGAGACAAATTTTGTCTAGCATTTTTTCCCGTATCTCGTATCACTGCTCTACGCGCGGAAACAATTAACTTTCGCCAAGAGGAGGAAGAAACCCTTAGTGCGGCATGGATACGGTTATGTTCATTAACAGATTCCGGTCCAGAGTTATTGCTCCCAGAACCCGTTCTTTTGCAACATTTTTATTCAGGGTTGAGCAAAGACACCGCACTTTATCTTGACACGGCTGCCGGTGGTTCTTTTTCTCATAAGACCATAGCGGAAGCAAAAGATTTGCTAGAAAGAATTGTTGAAAATACACCTTTTTCCGCTGAAATACCCGAGGAGCCGGAGTCAAAAGAAGAGGGACTCATTGTGGAAACACAACAAAAGGTGTCTGCCTTGGTAGACCCAACATCCGAGTCCTCATCTGATTCACGAACAATGACAAAGGATGATGAACCTCTTGAGTTCCCATTTGAGTTTGAGGAAGAAATTTTTGAAGATTTTGGAAACACCTCGAACTATTTGTTTCAAAAGAGACCGCCTGATCCTTTGCCACCTCTCGAACCGATTGAAAAAGAATATCTTGTGGAGACTGTTCGGGAGCTTACTTCAATCATGAGCGATGAATGGTTGAGGGAGAATGAGCTATCCATGGATATCATTCGGCTCTACCCTCCCTCAACCGACATATGCTGCTCCATCAAAGGAACCAAGGTGAATGCACTCTACAACCCTCTTGTTGGTGCCAATATCCTCTCCGACACATATGCATGGTCAATCTTTGGCAACCGACCATGGACATCAACAAACAAACTCCTCAAGCACCCATCAGGCCATATTCTTGAGAGTTTGGGGATTGTTAGAGATGTAACTCTCTATCATGAAGACCTTGAGGTTATCCTGGATTTCTACGTCCTCGAAGTCCCAAACTTCGACATAATGATCGGACATCCCATAGAAAAATTCCTCATTGATGCCCCATCATTTGGAAACCTCAATTTCACCCTCGGAAAAGAGTCATTCTCGATACCAATCACCACATCACGAAACACTCTTTCCGATGAACCACTTGAGCAATATCAAGTGGAGGAGGTCATGGCCATTTTTCCTCACATGGACCCCGAACTGGCTTTGGAAGAAGATGCACAAGACTTTATCTTAGAAGAAGCCGACTCGGAGGAAACCTTTGAGCTGCCACAAACCACACCACCGCCACGACCTCCCATTGATCTCAAAGCGCTACCTCCCAGTTTGCGCTATGCTTTCTTGCACGGAGATCCGCAAGCTCCCGTCATCATAAGTGACAAGCTTTCGGAAGAAGAAACCCCCAAACTCATAGCCGTGCTTGAGAAACATCGTTCTGTTCTTGGCTACTCACTTGAAGACCTAAAAGGGATCAGCCCGGCTCTCTGCACCCATCGCATTCCCACGGATCCTGAAAGTACACCTTCAAGGGAGCCTCAAAGGAGGCTAAATAATGCGATGAGAGAAGTTGTGAAGAAACAGGTCTTGAAGCTATTACACGCCGGGATCATCTATCCTGTTCCTCACAGTGATTGGGTGAGCCCCGTACAAGTGGTACCCAAGAAAGGAGGTATGACGGTTGTTCATAATGATGAAAACGAACTTATTCCTCAACGAACCGTCACGGGGTGGAGAATGTGCATTGATTATCGAAAACTTAACAAGGCTACAAAGAAATATCATTTTCCGCTGCCCTTCATCGATGAGATGTTGGAACGGTTGGCAAATCATTCTTTCTTTTGTTTCCTTGATGGGTATTCGGGATATCATCAAATTCCCATCACCCCGACGATCAAAGTAAGACCACTTTCACATGCCCGTATGGAACTTATGCTTATCGTCGCATGTCTTTTGGTTTGTGCAATGCACCTGCCTCGTTCCAACGTTGCATGATGTCTATTTTCTCTGATATGATCGAAGAAATTATGGAAGTTTTCATGGATAATTTCTCTATTTATGAAAAACCTTCGATCATTGCTTAGAAAATCTAGACAAGTCTTACAAAGATGCCATGAGAAGGACCTGGTACTTAATTGGGAAAAGTGCCATTTCATGGTCCGAGAGGGCATAGTTCTTGGACACCTTGTGTCTGAGAGAGGCATAGAGGTGGACAAAGCAAAAATAGATGTTATAGGAAAACTTTCGCCTCCTGTGAACATAAAGGGTGTTCGTAGTTTTCTGGGTCATGCTGGTTTTTATCGTCGCTTCATAAAAGATTTCTCTCAAATTGCACGACCCCTTACGAACTTGCTTGCTAAGGTAGCACCCTTTGATTTCAATAATGACTGCATGCATGCCTTTGCTACTCTTAAGAATGCACTCATCTCTGCTCCAATCATTCAACCCCTTGATTGGACGCTTCCTTTTGAAATAATGTGTGATGCTAGTGACTATGCTGTGGGGGCAGTTCTTGGTCAAATGAAAGACAAAAAGCATCATGCAATTTCTTATGCTAGCAAAACTTTGACTGGAGCTCAGTTGAATTATACTACCACTGAGAAAGAGCTCCTTGCCGTTGTTTTTGCTTTTGATAAGTTTAGATTTTGCCTAGCTGGAGCAAAAGTTATCGTTTACACTGATCATGCTGCTTTGAGATATCTGCTTGCTAAGAAAGATGCTAAATCTCGTCTCATAAGATGGATCCTTCTGCTCCAAGAGTTTGATGTAGAAATTAAAGATAAGAAAGGAGTAGAAAATTCTGTAGCAGATCATTTGTCGCGTATGCAGTTCACTAACTTGCAGGAGTTACCCATAAATGACTTCCTACGCGACGACATGCTGCTGAAAGTGACGGATTCGCACCCTTGGTACACCGACATTGTGAACTTCATCGCCACAGCATACGTACCACCAGGGGCGGATAAAAGAAGATTGATATATGAAAGTTGCCGTCACTTATGGAATGAACCATACCTTTACCGTGTCTGCGCCGATGGACTGCTTAGGCGATGTGTGCCCACTCCCGAGAGCACACAAATCATTGAGAAATGCCATGCAGCCCCATACGGTGGACACTATGGTGCTTTCCGTACCCAAGCAAAGATCTGGCAAAGCGGATTCTTCTGGCCAACCATGTATGAAGATACAAAAGAATTCATTAGAAGATGCCCGCAATGCCAGAGATTTGGAGGCATCACAGCACGAGATGCAATGCCCCTCACATACAACCTTCAAGTCGAACTCTTCGACGTATGGGGCATTGACTTCATGGGACCATTCGTGAAGTCCCAAGATTGTGAGTACATATTGGTGGCGGTGGATTACGTATCCAAATGGGTAGAAGCTATGCCATGCCGAGCGGCAGACTCCAAACACGCTCACCGGATATTTCACGAATTTATCTTTCCAAGGTTTGGAACTCCGAGAATGGTGATAAGCGATGGAGGGTCTCACTTCATTGATAAGACCTTATGTAGCTTTCTAAGAGAGCTTGGAGCAAAGCACAACATTTCCACTCCATACCATCCCCAAACAAATGGGCAGGCCGAAACATCCAACAAACAAATCAAGCGGATCCTGCAGAAACAGTCTTGGAAATGGGGAAGGGATGGAAGAACAAGCTACCCGATGCACTATGGGCATATAGAACAGCCTACAAGACACCAATAGGCATGTCACCATACCAACTCGTCTATGGAAAAACGTGCCATTTGCCAGTCGAGTTGGAACACAAGGCATATTGGGCTATGAGGACTTGGAATATGGATATGAAAGGAGCTGGGTGGAGAAGAAAAATGGATATAGCTGAGTTGGAAGAATGGAGAGATAAAGCATATCACAATTCAGCCATCTACAAGGAGCGTACAAAGCGCTGGCACGACCGGCGAATAAGGATAAAAGAATTCAAAGTTGGAGACAAGGTGTTGCTCTTCAATTCAAGGGTAAAGCTCTTCAGGCATGGAAAATTGAGAAGCAAATGGAACGGACCATACACCATCATCGATACGTCGACTCATGGAGCAATCACACTCCAAGACGACGGAGGTAATATATTCAAGGTAAATGGTCAGCGTCTTAAGATTTATCTTGAACCCGAAGTGAATAAGGAATTCGATGTCATGCACTTAATTGATTTAAATATCTTCTCGTGACCTCTGCATCGAAATACCTTCTATACCCTGTATATCCCGAAGATACCTTTCCCAACAAAAGCTCCACGAAAAATAGTAAGGCCAGAACCTGCCAAGGCAGGTCGGCCGACCTGGCTACCAGAGTCGCCCGACCCCCTCTGGCCACCTCTGCCTTCCATCCTTTGCTCATTCTGCCATCCAAGCATTCCTTGTCTAGCCCAGCTATGCTTTGGAAATAAATCCTTCGTTTCTTCGCCGGGAGAGGGGAAACCACTATAAATACAACCCATTGCACCCCCTCTCCATTCATCTCTTTCAAGCTCCACTCCTTGAACCAAAGCCTTCACCTCAGCCATGAGCAACTTTTACAACCCTTCCTACTTCCTCAACATGGAAGAAATCGATGAACCTTCGTCCAAACGCGCGAAGAAGGAAGGAACCTTATCTTGGCTCTCCGAGGAAGAGCATGTGAACAAGTATGCCAAGGCTCTTGACTTGGCTTGCGAAAAAATCATAGATCTAGAGCTACACATCGCCACGCTGAAGATGGAAAGAGATGAAGCCAGGCATCTCTCAATTTGCCTCACTGATGGAGGGGCAGATTGCTGCAGGGCCTTGAAGACGATAGAAGATGCGAAGGAAAAACTTGGAAACAATAAAAAATAAATAGAATAAGAATAGGCGCATTCGTTTTCTTCTGTTTATTTTCCTTTATCATCTATTTCCCTTCAAATTTGTAATGCGCCTGCGAGTTCAGTTTAAATTCAATCAATCATAGTGCTCCCCGGGCTTGCATACCGGTAGAGCAATATTTGTGTTTCCATATTTTTGTCGTTTTTGAAGGAAACAGGCAAAAAGGCAAGTGTGGGGGGGAAACATCGCCATATCTGGAACAATCACGACCAAATCATCCAGAATCATACGAGGCAACTCAGGCACGTCCAACACGCGAAACATCAGCACCTGTGGGGTCCAGGCCAGGTCGGCCGACCCCACCAGGAGGGTCGGCCGACCCCTGGTGGTCCCCACCAGGCTCCAGCCTCCTCTTGCCTCCTGAGTTTGCACCACACTTCCACTTTTTGCCTGCTACACCGTCAAGTTTATTCTGATAATCTGAAAATTAAATAAAACTTGACGCACTAATCTATTGGGAAAATCTTAATTGATTTATCTTTTGCCCACAACTCTACCTCTCACATTCATGGACTTGCACACTTGTTATTTCTCGCTTCATCGCTGAATGCTTGCGAACACCTTATCACTAGGAACCCATGTTTTTCCTAGATAATTGGCATGTGAGATATGGTTTGTCGAAATGATCTTTGTTAACCTTCAAGTCCTTGGGAATTTATCTTTATGAAAATCCAAAATTCCATAGTATGATGCTCCTCATTTGATCTATATTTTCCTACCAAGGCCAAGAACTCTACATGTTAGACACCTCAAAGATCACAGATATGAAGTGTGGCTTGAAATAACTTGTGTGTAGGCTCTCATTTATGAGGATGAGTATCTCCCGCCTTATGCTCGCAACTTTATTCGAGGACGAGCAAAGAGCTAAGTGTGGGGGAGTTGTTGACGGCTGTTAGAGCAAGAATTTACCCGTCAACTAGCTACGCTTTTTATAATGAAACAATCACCAAAGGTAGACTTAGGTCTTTAAACTAATGATTTCCACAAGTCTTGGTGAATTTGTGAGTGCAGCTGCAATTCATAGGAAAACGGGGAAAAGAAAGCATAAAAGGCCCAAGTTGGAAACACCAATTTTCCCTAGAATAAAGAATTCCTCTCTTGAAGCCCAAAATCCAAATATCCTGGCTTCAACTCCACCCACAGCAGGTGGATCAGAGGATAACACAGCCCAGGGAAGCAACACGAGGAAGACCAGGCCCAGAGGAGCCCACCAGGGGTCGGCCGACCCCATACCCTCGGTCGGTCGACCTGTGGTGGAGGCCCCCCTGGCCCATCTTTTTACGTCGGTTCGCCACCGCCTTCCAGAGGTCGGTTCCACCTACAATCAATGCCCCCAAAGTCAGGAACCGCCTCAAGTTGCCGACCTTCTGGGCTATAAATAA
Source organism: Eragrostis nindensis (assembly GCA_012490785.1). Lineage (NCBI taxonomy): Eukaryota > Viridiplantae > Streptophyta > Magnoliopsida > Poales > Poaceae > Eragrostis > Eragrostis nindensis. The sequence goes on from JAAXCT010000928.1 coordinate 52,963, forward strand.
AGGGGTACCCCCCTCCTCCAAAACACATCACAAGACACAAGTCATTCCACTCCCATCCAGGCCAAGGGCCTCTTGTACAGTAGTAGAATAGGGGAGAGGGCAAGGATCAAGGAGAGGGATAGCTTTCCTTTGGTTATTTCCTTATCTTGTACCCTTGGCGAATATTTATCTTATTAATAGTTCATCGTTCGTTCTTCGTTCGTTCGTCGTTCGTTCATCGTTCTTCGTTCGTTCTTCGTTCGTTCGTCGTTCGTCGTTCGTTCGTCGTTCGTTCATAGTACGATCGTTGTTCTTATTCGTAAGATTAGTATTCGTTGTGATATTGATCTAGCGAGCTTTACATACTAGTCGTTATTCTTGTTATACTTGTTTACGGGATCATCGCTCTGCGAGGGGTGCTCTAGCTTTCCAGATTGGTACCAGGACCGGGGTTAGAGTAGTAACCGACGGCGTAGACGTGGTGTCTAGGCTAGAGGTTACCTTTGTTTGCAGCGTGCCCCACGGTTTGTAGAGGTAGGCGGCAGGTGGTGACAGCCCTGTCCGTCCCTTGTAATCCTCCATGTTCGGGTTCGTCGTAGAGCTACAGGCTGGCGTGACTTGGCAGACCAGGTCTATACCAGTGCCAGAAGTAAACAAGTAGAACTAGAGTGCGATCGTCCTGTGGGACAGCTAGATCTTTATTCATCCTCTCAATCCTATACTACTACCAGTCTTGTTGTCCTTGGGTAAAACTAACCTTGCTGCAGATTATCACCGTTCCTTGGGGAAAACAAATACGATACCTTGGAATACTCCCGGGTGAAGTGCTACAACGGTATTCCGTGCGCTTGCAGATTTATTCGTGACGTAAGAAATACCAACACTTATCATTAGGAACCCATGTTTTTCCTAGATAATTGGCGTGTGAGATATGGTTTGTCGAAATGATCTTTGCTTAACCTTCAAGTCCTTGGGAATTTATCTTTATGAAAATCAAAAATTCCATAGTATGATGCTCCTCACTTGATTTATATTTTCCTACCAAGGCCAAAAACTCTACATGAATACTTTGATAGCCTATAAGCTACTAGTTGTCCATTTGAGCCTTGTCAAATTCTTGGACCCTAGTGAGAAGCTTGTCATACTCTTTTGATCAAGATCACGTACACCCCACCTCACTTGCTACACTTCTACACTGGAAGTTGAGCATTCCATCATCCATCCACCAAAATAAGTGCTCCAAAAGATTTGTTACCTTTCTCTCTCAAAAATATCATCGGAGACATGGCTATGCAAGAAGAAAAAGAATAATCCCTGCTCATACAAAAGTAGAGCATGATGAAAAAAAAAGAAAGAAAAAAAAGAAATGATGAGAAAAATGGTGAAAAAGAAAAAGAAAAAGGTATGATAGCTATGTCCTCCTCAAAAATTCAAAAAGAGAGAGAAGGTAGCATCATAAAAAGGAGTACAAATATTTTCCACTCCATACCACCACACACATGTCTTGATCAGATTGTATGACTTGATTTCTCTATTGGATCCAGTCTTTGACTTAGCAAAATAAGAGACACTAGTGTGCTCCACTTGACCCTACCTTGAGCTCCACAAAAGCCTGATCAAACACAAGGAGGGAAGAGGCAAAATCACGGCCCTTGAAAGGAGAATACATAAACACCATGAGCGACTTGAGAGAGTCACTTGAGGAGTAGAAACTATGTTTTTATTTCTGAAAATTATGCAAAAATCCCAAGGTACTTGACAGGGAAGGCGAGGTGATTTGAGACAAGACCGTTCCACTTATCAATCATCCAAGGTATACATACTAGACACCTCAAAGTTCACAGGTATGAAGTGTGGCTTGCAATAACTTGTGTGCAGGCTCTCATTTATGAGGATGAGTATCTCCCGCCTTATGCTCGCAACTTTACTCGAGGACGAGCAAAGAGCTAAGTGTGGGGGAGTTGTTGACGGCTCTTAGACCCAAATTTTAACCGTCAACTAGCTGCACTTTTTATAATGAAACAATCACCAAAAGTAGACTTAGGGCTTTAAGCTAATGATTTCCACAAGTCTTGGTGAATTTGTGAGTGCAGCTGCAATTCATAGGAAAACGGGGAAAAGGAAGCATAAAAGGCCCATCCTGGAAACACCAATTTTCCCCAACATAAACAATTATCTAAATAAAGCCCAACACCCAATAAAAAGGCTTCAAGTCCACCCACAGCAGGTGGATCAAAGGATGACACAGCCCAGGGAAGCAACACGAGGAAGACCAGGCCCAGAGGGGCCCACCCTGGGTCGGCCGACCCCAAAACCCTAGGTCGGCCGACCTGTGGTGGAGGCCCCCCTGGCCCAGCTTCTTAGGTCGGTTCCACCTGCAATCAATGCCCCCAAAGTCAGGAACCGCCTCGAGTTGCCGACCTTCTTGGGCTATAAATAAAGGGGTACCCCCCTCCTCCAAAAGACATCACAAGATTAGTATTCGTCGTTCGTCGTTCGTTCTTAGTTAGTTCGTCGTTCGTTCATCGTTCGTCGTTCGTTCTTGGTTCGTTCATCGTTCTCGTTCATAGTACGATCGTTGTTCTTATTCATAAGATTAGTATTCGTGGTGATATTGATCTAGCGAGCTTTACATACTAGTCGTTATTCTTGTTATACTTGTTTACGGGATCATCGCTTCTCGAGGGGTGCTCTAGCCTTCCAGATTGGTACCAGGACCGGGGTTAGAGTAGTAATCGACGGCATAGACGTGGTGTCTAGGCTAGAGGTTACCTTTGCTTGCAACGTGCCCCACGGTTTGTAGAGGTAGGCGGCAGGTGGTGACAGCCCTGTCCGTCCCTTGTAATCCTCCACGTTCGGGTTCGTCGTAGAGCTACAGGCTGGCGTGACTTGGCAGACCAGGTCTATACCAGTGCCCGAAGTAAACGAGTAGAACTTGAGTGCGATCGTCCTGCGGGACAGCTAGATCTTTATTCATCCTCTCAATCCTATACTACTACCATTCTTGTTGTCCTTGGGTAATACTAACCTTTGCTGCAGATTACCACCGTTCCTTGGGGAAAACAAATACGATACCTTGGAATACTCCCGGGTGAAGTGCTACAACGGTATTCCGTGCGCTTGCGGATTTATTCGTGGTGTAAGAAATACCAACAATGCGCGGGTTGGGTCCCACGCGGATGTTCTCTGTAGTTGGCGCGGAGAAGTCATTGATCGTCTTCTCGACCGGATCACCCATGTTGTTGTTCGTTGATGAAGATGGAGGGTGATCAACATTGGTTGGAAGGGATCCTTCAAGAGCCAGAACTTTCGATCGAGCGTGGGTGGGAGGCGGGGTAAGCCTGGCCCTCACCCTTCTCAAGAACTGTTCGGGATCTGGATGAAAGTTTTCTGGTAGGTCGAAACCAGTCATGCACTGTCCTGTTTCAAATTTCCACAAGAAGAAAGACAGGACAAGGGTAAGCCCGCAAAACTAAGTGATAATTATTTTTCTCACAAACACAATGCATTTATTCAGATTCCTAGCTGCTACTTCCCCGGCAACAGCGCCAGAAATGCTTGTTGGCGGTTCTTAGATAAAATTAAATTCATTAATTCCGCAAGCGCACGGATCACCATTGTAGCATTTCACCCATATAAAAGGGAGCTGAATAGTAGCAATGCATTGAATAATTTGGAGAAGAAATAATGTATCAACTATACTTGAGACGGGGGTAAGATTGGCATGATAAATATGGGTGGCACACACTTTCAAATCCGAAGTGATAAAAGAAACAAAATTGTAGTATACATTTGGGAGAGCAACGAGATAGAGTTAAGACTACCTATATGTTTATCTATTATTTATTCTTCCTAGCAGTCAAGTCTACAATGATTATCTACTCTAGCTAAGCTCATACACATACAAGTCATGTCGTTTCGGGGCACAGAAGTGCCAAGATGAACCGATGCTGCTAGTTCACCCTGGGGATCCATCCGCTATAATTAAGACCCTGCTGAGTCCAACCCGGACGTGGTGGATTACAGAGACTGGTGCAGCTGTCACATACACTCGCGGCTACCATCCTCCGTGGGGTTGGGTGGCAAACGTGCATAGGCCAAGCTCTAAGCGCCATGCTTACAACCCGCCTAGAGGAACTACTCTTGATCAACGGAGCGAATTGGGGTGTTCATTCTGTTATTTGAACCCGATGCTGGGTGGACCCCACCAGGCCCCATCTTCCTTGTGCTGCCTGAGTTTGTTTCCCACCTTTCCTTTTTTGCCTACTATACCGTCAAGTTCATTCTGTTATTTGAAAATTAAATTAAACTTGACTTAATAAATTTGGGAAAATTATAAAACCAAACCTCTCCCTTTCACATACATGGACTTGCACACTTGTTATTTCTCGCTTCATCACTGCATACTTGTGAACATCTTATCTTTAGGAACCCATGCTTTCCTAAATAATTGACAAGTGTGATATGATTTGTTAAAATGAACCCTTGCTCAACCTTCAAGTCCTTGGGAATTTAATTTGTGAAAACTAAAATATCATGGCTTCACACTCCTCATTTGATATGCATTTTTCCTACCAAGGCCAAAATACTGTCACATAATATCTTTCATAGCCTATAAGCTACTAGTTGTTGATTTGAGCTTTACTCATGTTTCTGTTTGAGAAAAATGTCAAAAGAAAAATTTCCATGTTTCTCTTTGAGAACGTGCAATATGTTGTTCTTTGAGAAAGTGAACATTTGGAAAGTAATGCAAACTAATTATGTCGGCTCATGATGTTATTTTGCTGTTGTTAGGCATAAATGAGAACCACTGTGGAAGATACCTGCAGAAGAAGGTACCAAAGACCCTTGCAGAAGCCGCTGTTCAAGTTTTGCCATTTTGGGCTGGCCCTGAAGCAAAATGAGGGGCTAAGGCTGCAGTAGAGGCCAAACAACTATCAGCGACTCAAGCTGCATTTGGCAAGCACTAAACGCATAAATCTTACCTTGTTGTTTCAAGATGAAATGGGTGTGATTCTCGATAGCTGTTTATTTGGACACATGACTTGGATAATGTATATATTGCTCTATAGATTTTGACTAGTGACGAGTTGAGGATTTTGATTTTGCATTTGGATGTACTATTTGTGATGATGTGCCCATCTGTGTTATTGCATCTGATGAGATCAGTTGTGTACGTGTCTTTTTATATGTGTTTGGGATGAGATAATAATAGTGTATGGTGGAGAAAGTGGACCTAAAATTCAAAACGAAACTGCCTATGACCATCCAATCTATGACGTTCATTTTTGTCACAAACCTTGGGCTTGGGTTGGACTGTGAGGGCTTGAGTTCGTTCCTGACGGTTAAGAAATGTCACAGACTTAGTAATCCGTGACGATTTAGTAAAATTGTCATACATAACTTTGGGCATGGGTTGGGCTTGGCGGGCCTGAGGTTGTTCTATGATGGTTAAGAAACGTCACTGATTGAGTTGATCCATGACGGTTTAATAAAAACATCACGCAGGTTAATCTGTGACTCTTAATACATGACCAAATCTGAAAACGTCACGGATGTCGCATTGTGACGGTTTTTTGTGATCTATGACAAAATTTAGACGTCATGGACTACATGATTTGTTGTAGTGTAACTTATACTAACTTGGAGTGTAGTAGTACCATATACGTACGTGGGTATTGGGGAGAGCTCCACGCGGTGGGTTTGGCGGGGACGCCATCTAGCAGCTAGCAGCTTAGAAATTCGATTTTGCATTGCGAAATCCCACCACACCCAGGACCCCAACCCGTCCTAGATCATCCCGTGTCATGAAACACGAACCTTCTCCGGTATGGCACAGTCGATCGGACGTCGGTAATGGTAGTGTGATCAGAATAATTGTTGTTCCTTCTTCTCAGCAAAGTTCACTTTTAATAAAAAAAAGCCGTTTTAAGTGGCGTAAGAATCTTTAAAAGCTGATGCCAACTTGCGTGTATACTTTGTTCGTTCAGATTTCTTTCCAGGATGCCCATTGTCTAATATTCCCTGAAAATGCACAGTGCCTAATATTCTCTGATTTAGATCAAAGTAGTAGCATATAAGCGAAGTCGCATCTTGCACTCTTACCGTCAAATAGGAATATGACACCCGGCCCTGAACCTTCACAGAAATGGGAGTGCCGTCTAAGTTTTGATCGCATGAGATTCGTCATACGTTTGTGGTGGCCAATGCAAACCGGCATGGCAAGGAAAGGATTGGCGTAAATTAAACCAGCAGCTGAGTAGAAAGCAAGAGAGCGGAAAGGTGTAGGGGAAGTAAAGCTTTGGATCGCCTTGTTGAGCATATATCCTTTCCCATCCAAACCATGCATCTCACCGTACCAGGCCTCGTCTCCCGCTATATAAAGCCCGGCCCGTTCACCTTGCATTGCACTGCCTTCTCTACACGACTATCGATCTATCAAGGTCACACCGTTATATGCGAAGCAATGGCAGCTGGCTCTTCTTCCTCACCATTAGTACAACCCGTGAAGGTCATCAGTAGGCCCGAGTTGGCACAAATTTTGAACGACGATGTGCACGGCGAAAAACTGGTGCGTTTCCTCTTTCAACCTACTTTTTTATGATGATGACGATTTCTGAAACTCTCTCTCTCTCTCTCTCTCTCTCTCTCACAGCTGGTGGTGGAGTTCGTGGAGCCGCGTAACGCGGCGTGCGACTCCATGAGGCCGGAGGTAGCGAAAATTGCCTTCCACTTTGCAGACGACGCTGCATTCTACGAGCTTGACTGCAGCAATTTCAAGGTATACGTGCTGCTTACCGGAACGGAGCGCCTAGCGAGCTTCCATCCATACTGAATAGATTAATCAGTCTTCTCTATCTACTGATGCTGAATTGACCCTGACTGCTTATATCTCTCTCTCTCTCTCTCTCTCTATATATATATATATATATGCAGTTCCTTACGTCGCGACTTAAAGTGCCGGCGGTGCCGATGTTTCTGCTGATGAGGAACCGCAAGGTCAAGGCGCAGTGCGACGTGGAGGACATCGTTGTTGGCGTCAGAACGGAGGAGCTGAAGAGCAGCATCGAGAATCACATAAGGGCGCCGTCTGATTCGTCCAACCAAGATGTCAAGTTAATACGGCTGAGCGGCTTCCCTTGGATGGCCATACCCCGATCCCACTATCGGACCCCAACAACTTTTAGTATGTGGCGGCGGAGCTAGAGCAAAATAGAGGGGGGTGCGCCACTTTCTTGTAACTACGACGATATGTACCATCATGTTTAAGCAATATCGGGTAACTAAGTAGCAGCGAGCAAATTTCTTTACATAATGAACTGTACGCTGGTCATCTTTGGAGGCGATAGTAGAAAAACTGACTCGCCATTGTTGGACCTTACAGGGTACTTGATTCTTCGGGTAATACACAGGCGTCTTCTTCCTTGCTTAATTGTTCTTGCAACTCACGTCCTCTTGCCTTTGTGCCAATCAGATTCCTCCCTAGCCATTGCCAATCTGCAGCGACCGTCTTGATGTTGCACGCGCCAATGCCCACAGGCCAATCATCTGGCGCGTGTACGCGCGAGCCGGAGACGGTGCTCGCTCACCCCACCCGCTTCGTCCACCACTCTCCGCCTAGCGCCTCCACACTCGCCCTCTCCTCCCCAACGCCCGGTGCCGCCGAGGCCATCCTCCCCGCGTGCGTCTGCCCCTCCTCCCTTCCCTCCGCACCGGCATCCGCCCCGCCCGGCACCGCTTCCCTCCCTTCCCTCCGCCGAGCACCGCACCACCACGGCCGGCCTACCCGCCCGCGCGCGGGCCGCTGTGGCCCCGCATCCCCGTCCGTGCGCCGCCCTGCTCCTCTCCGCGCTGCCGTGCACCCGCCCCTCCGTCGCCTCTGCTTCACTTGTTCCTGCTGATCTGATGATTTGTTCCAGCTGATGTGATCGATTGTTCCAGCTATTTGATGATTTGTTCCAGCTGATGTGATCGACTGTTCCAGCTATTTGATGATTTGTTCCAGCTGATGTGATCGACTGTTCCAGCTATTTGATGATTTGTTCCAGCTGATGTGATCGATTTTTCCAGCCATTTGATGATTTGTTCCAGCTGGTGTGATGATTGTTCCAGGTGATTGATGATTTGTTCCAGCTGGTGTGATGGATTGTTCCAGCGAATATGATAGGTTGTAGCAACTGATTCTCATTGTTCCAGTGGATACGATAAATTGTTCCGATAAACTAAGTTTTGTTCTGGGCCGTGCGCTACCTCCTTGCTGGGCCTTTCGTTCCTCGTCGGCCCATTCGCTGGAGTGAGCGTGGCCTGGAGCCGGCCCCGGATGGGGTGAGCCCAAGCTGGACGACAATGATCTTAGGATCGCTGTACTTGTAAGAAGGACAAGCAAGAGAAGTAAAGGACTTGTGACCTACGCAAGGTATTATGTGCTTTGTTTCATTTTCCAGGTACGTTTGATTACTCCGTTGTGGGTTTAAAATATTCTAGAGATTTTTTTGTTACAAAGATAATTGGTAAATTCTTCACTGAGAATTCAGTCTTTGAGTAATACGTGAGTTCGATATCTCATGAGTTGTGCAACTTGAACAAGCAGACAACGTAGGTAGGAAATATTATTGCCACTTTTATATTGCTGTATATGCTAAAAATGATTTCATTGAACTCCAAACACCATTCCATCTAAAAAAAAACTCAAAACACCTTTCATGATAAATCTGAATATTCCTTGCGAACATGATGTTTGGTGTCATTCGTTTTAGCTGTATTCAGTTAGTCATATTGTGCTGTGATTTTTTAAACTCCAGTAGCAACGCACGGGCAAATAGCTAGTTGAACATAAACGTACAAAACGCATGAAGTTGCGTAATAGTCCTCACCATTCAGCAAAAGAAGCAAATATAATTTTAGTCACTATAATGTAGCCAGTAAGGAACAATGGGGCGGTCATCCGCTAGCCTACAAATGGATAACAAGCAAGTCAATTTTCAGCGAAGAAACTATAAAATGATCCACTACAAATAGTCAGCAAAGAAACTATAAAATGATCCACTGCATCATTGGTAATTTTCCTCATTTTTTCTTTGTCCAGATAGCATTTAAGTTTATTACTCAAGTGTTCATCACCAATTCGATTAGATGGTGATGCCTATTCTCCAAGCATTTCCTTCTAACTCTCTCCCTCTCTCAAATTAGGGAAAACCTAATTAAACTTTAATCCTAACCCTACAATCTGAATACTAAACTAGAAATAAAAAATTTATAATTTCGAGGCTCAACTTGAGGGGGACAAACTAGGGAAACAATAATGGAGACATTGGGATTGCTTGCCTTTGCTCTGTGGTTGAAGAACAAGGGCAAAGAATATTGATGAACCGTGTGCACTAGATCAAAATCATTCTCCTTTGGGAAGTGCCTCAAATAATTCATGGAAGTTTAAATTTTAAACATTTTGTTTGAATTTCAAATTCGAATTTTGGAAAGTTCTGGACAAATGGAGTGCACACCTGTCTACACGTGTCAAACTAGCTCCATGCAAAATTTGGGGAATTTTGGAGGCTGGTAACTATTTTTGTTTGATTTTACAAGAGAGAGAGAGAGAGAGAGAGAGAAATGTGGGAGAAAAAGAAAAACCGACGTGACCCACACGTCAGCCTCACCTTCTCCTTCTCTCTCCCTCTCGCGGCTCTCCTGCTCGCCATGCAGCGCGCCACCTAGCCCGGCCACCGCTCCAGCTCAACCAGCCCCGCCGAGCATCAAAACCGAGTCTTCGGTCTCATTCTCTCTCACTCCCTCGCTCACTCCGTCCCTCTGTAAGCTTCATGACCATTGGAGCTAGGGAAACCCCAAGGTATGAATGTTTTGGTGATAGGATGAGAACCATGAATGTGACTAACACTCTTTGTGAGATCTTATAGGTCACATATACATAGAAAGAAAGCTCCGTCCGTTGGTGGTGAACGCCAACACATCATGAACTTAATGAAAAGGATGATTGGTTGCCTTCATCGACACAAGAACGGACTTGATGGAGTCACGGAGAAGATATGGATCAAGGCTAAGGACATGCTAGATCCAAGCGAGTGTTGCTTGGTTAGATGTTAGCTTGAGTCCATAGGAAAAACCGGACTATCAAGAGGGTTTGAGGTGGTTCTCTTAGTACACACTAGTTATAGAGATCATTGGATGCATGGTGAGTCTCTCAGGGGCTAGGGTGGCAGAAGAGAATTGAAGGAACCAAGAAGTTCAAGTTTGGAAGAAGAAGATCAAGAAGAAGATCGAAGCTGCGAAGTCAGTAGAGACCGGACAGTACGGTCCTAGAGACCGTACAGTACGGTCTACTTTGAGATGGGGAGCAGCACTCCCTGGACGCCGGTCTGGTGAAGACCGGACAATACGGTCTAATGGAGACCGGACAGTGGTCTATTATACGGTCAACACGCAGACTGGGCACTTTTGGACAACGGCTAGTTTGAGGTTGGTGGCCTATATATAGTCGGTTGTTTACCTCTTTGAGGTGCTCTTGGACCCAGGAAAGAGGGGAGGTGCTGCCAAGAAGCCAAGAGGGAGAAGTGTGAAGCACTTGAGAAGGATTTGGAGTGATCCTAGTGCTTGAGAGAGTAACAAGTTGCATCCTTTGATCTCTAGGCTAGTGTGGGCTTGAGAGAGTCATCTAGGGCTGTTACTCTTGGTCTATGGCAAGGCCTAGACCGGTTAGGCGTTGGTGTTGAGCTGTCCAAGGAGATTGTGGAAGCCGACACAAGTTTGTACACGGTCTTGGAGCTTCCCGTGCGAAAGAAGCATCACTAGTGGAGCGCCCTTTGGCACGCATCAAGTGCGGAGCCTTACCTCCGGAAGAGTACCCGGGAGAGAGCCCGACGGGACGTGCCCGCGACTTCACTTGGAGGGTGAAGTGTGCTCTAGGAGGGATCGCCTTCGAGCGGAGGGACGGGGTCGAGACACCGGCGGGAGTGACGCAACGTGGAGTAGGGGAAGGCCCCATCCTTCCGAGACCACGGGAAAACATCATGAGCATTCTCTATCCTTTCTCTTTTACTACTCGCATTTACTTATCGCACTATATATGATTGCTTGTAGTACTTGAGTTGTGCTCTTATCTTGCTTGTGTGTTTACCTTGGTACCTACTAGCTTCACTAGGTTTGCTTGTTTGCCTTGCTCGTTGTTGGTCGTTTATACGCACCCATTGATATACCGCAAGTGGACGGTGTACATTGTAGCTTTTTCCCTTAGAGTATTCCAAAGTTTATATCGAATCCACAAGGATCAGCAAGAGAACCGTGTTTAGGGTTTACTATTTCGTCTAACAAATCAATCCTAGCATGAAGTACATATTGCATATACAAGAGCGTGAAAAAGGCGAAAGTGAGGGTTGTGCCGGTCGGCACAAGGGGTGTGCCGATCGGCACAGGAGCTAAATTGTTCGGGTGTTGTCTGAACAGCCTAAGGAACCTGATTAGATCATGGGGTAAGTTAGCCAAGTCTGCTAGTTGAGATCGTAACCAAAAAGCTTAATCAAATAGCATCATAAACGGAATTACTCAATTATTGATAACCGAAGATCGGTAGGTCGAAGCCCCTTTCCGGAATGCCCTGTCACGACCAATTCGCCTTAGTCGGTGACCTCTTCCTACTCTACACATCATCTCAAGGATCATCACGTATGCATTAGCGGCTGTTGAGGTACGGAGACAACGTGCAATTATGGCGCATTACAAGATTCCAATGCTACCTTAACCACAATGGAGATAGTGAGAGATTGAACCTCTCACCTCTTTTTGCCACCACAATTAAGATAACATCTAATACTTAGTCGTCACTAAGCGTAGGAACAAGTGCATGTAAAGACCATAAAATCCAGGCAATCAATAATCAAACCATCCATCCACATATTCAACCATACTTCGATAATACATAGTGCAAGATACATCACCATCTAGTAGGCCTACCTTGATGGATCACCTCTTTAGCACCAATGGTTCTTGATCAACAACTAGAGAACATGAAGAACGGGGCAAAGCCCCGGTGGCTCTAAACTTACTAGCTGTGTTGTCCCTCTGGCGGCGGATCTTTTTCCTCAGGGCGTCCCATGGGTTATATATACAGTGGGGAGGCGTTTGGAGGCGAAAAGAACCAATTCTAGGTCGGTGCCGGTCGGCACCAAGGGTGTGCCGATCGGCACGACTCGTTTCCAGTTCGGACTCGATTTTCCTTTTTCGCAGCTCCGCCTTCCACGAATTATATCTTCCTCGTCCGGAGTCCAAATGGGGCAAACTTGGACTCTATCTCGTAGCCCTCGAAAAGATCTACAACTTTGTTATTCATTGGATCTCCAGATTCGGTCGTTTACATTCCCAAATATGCGATGCCAAAATATCTGTCCTGATTCGGACTCCTCTGCGTAGGTCTCCTTGCGGGGCCCATATCTTCTAGCTCCAAAATCCAAACGGGACAATCCATATGTGTTCCGGAAAGCTCTCAATGAGATCTACAACTTTCCTTTACATTGGATTCCCATTAGAGCACATCTTGAACTCGAAATCCGTGTGACAATACAGTGCTGTTTCTGGACTGCGCGAATTGATCTTTCCTTCCGGATAAACCTTTTAGAAAACCTTAGGCATTGGGCCACGACCTTGGGCTTGCATGTTGGGTTCCATGGACGTCCAGAGGTGTCTTGTAGGTGCCATGGGCTAGTGGAAAGCCCTCCTTGCATGGCGAGTCGGGCTTCATGTCGATACTTCTCATATAAGAGCCAATTTGTCGTCTTTTCACCTGTTTCTGCAATATAGCATTAAAACGACACTACATGTGGAAGTCATCAAGGTTAGAGGTAAAACACATACTTATGATGAGAATATGGAGGAATATGGTACAATGTTGGTGGTTTTGGGCATATAAAAGAGGTACTTAGAAACCACCAACAGCTCCCCCATGCTTAAACCTTTGCTCGTCCTCGAGCAAATAAATCACTTCACCCTCTCAAGGAGAGATCAGCGTTACAGTCATGTCATCTTCGCTTGCATTCATCAAAGCACATATATATCCAACCCGCTTTAAGAGTATAGCACAAAAGTTTTATATTACACCAATTCTACTACTCAAAGATACTAGTGGGGAACAGATTATGACTTAGAACCGACCACAATGATCAAATAAAGTAGCTTCAACTCTCAAAGCAGATTACTCCTCAAACTAGGCCTTAAGATGATAAAGTTTTTCCAAAAATTCAGTCTCATGCATCCAAACAAAACACTCTCTTGCAAAGAATCAAGACGGCACTCATCTCACAAATCTCACGAACCAAACAACTAGAAGTGATCCTATCTACAAATATTTAGTGGAAGGCTTTATGTGTAGCTTGGTAGGAAAACAACTAGCAAAATAATGCAACTTAGAATATTGTCAAATCAAGAGATAGTTCTTCTTGTTTTACAGAGACTTGTCAAAAAGGCCATTGGAATAACATGATGAAAGAGAGGAAAACACATGCTTTAGAAAGGTGGACATGTGCAAATGGCAAAGAATGATCTCAAGACACAAATGAAGTTCTCAAAATCGGATTGCACATGGTTGGAAGGATAGAGTTTCAGCCAATTGAATGCACTTACTTGAATATAATGGTTTTATGCACAATCTTCTATGAAGTCCACTCTTGCAACTTGATATAACACTATAAACAATCTTGATCTTCCATCAACAATCTTTGAAGTCCATTAACTAGTGCTTCGGAATGTAGATGACGATCCAACTCCCCCATGCTTAAACGATGCTCGTCCCGAGCATATAGGAAGTGGAAAAGAAAAAGCACTAGTTAAACCTTTTATTTCTTTTCCTTGACCGTCTGAAACACATATACTTGATTTCTTGAGATAACAGGGGCCTTTTCGCTGATTTTGTACTTTGTGCCGGTCGGCACGAATTGTGCCGGTCGGCACGAACCCAACTTTTCTCCGTTTTCGCCTCAAATTGATTCTTTGCGCTTCAGAAAGTCTTCAGAGGTGTTTGGTGATGAAAATCTTCGTCTTGAGCAAGATATCTTGATAATTTGTTCATAAAACCATAGAAATAGTGCAACGGCTCGACGAGAAACTCATATCATAGGTTGTGGACAAGGATTGGACAACACCAAAAGAAATATGGGTTTACAGGTGGGAATATTCAGCGAAGTATGCACACATTCCAGAGTAGAATAGGCAATGCTGAATATGAATAAGACTAGAAAACAAGTGATAGTTACGCAAACGGAATGGCCAGTTTCTAAGTCTCATACCAAAAGAACACAAACTTGAACCAACTCACCAAATTGCATGTTGCAATCTACAGGTTTATCATATAGGTGTAGCATATTTGGCTTTGGTAGGTATGATCAATGCAAGAGAGCAATATTTGCAAGGATTAGAGACATAAGACGTTATAGTTTTCCAAAAATTAGTAAGGACTCAAGCTATGTTGGAGTTTTCTTTTTAGAGAGCAAAGCATATTGTTATGAAGAACAATTCAATCATATGGGGTCTCTATCAAATCATCTGTCAACAAACACCACCACTGAAGCAAATAGAGTTCATAGAATTGGTGCTTTAGTTCAGATTCATTAAAATTCAGCGGGGGACAATTATATGCAATGAATCATACATGCAAGTTCCAACAACAATAGCAACTTTCATCATATCTCTAGCAAAGTTCCTCATCATAACTATGCATTATTTTGAGTGAAAGCACAAGCACATAGACGGTGATGATACAAGCCAGCTCCCCTAGATAGAGTAATGACATTTGGTCACCCTAAGGTAGCTATTAGGGATATGTCATTGTCCATTCTAAATTCTAAGTGGCAAATTACAAACAACCTCTCGCATGAACAAAACGAGGAGGGTACCACACCATAAAAGAAAGCAAAACCCAAGTTGATAGCAAAAGGCAAGAGCAGCGAATGAGAAGAGAATAAGATTAGAGAAGAGAAGGAGCAAAGAGATGTTACCGTCCTTTGGTGAATTGAAGTTCAGCGTGCTTCCCCATGCTTAAAATGTTGCTGAATTGCATGAGAGAAGCTTGACAGCACAGGCAACAGCGGAGTGCCGATCGGCACACAGAGGTGCCGGTCGGCACAGGGTTGGTGCCGGTCGGCACACTCCACCTCGGCATCGTTTTTAGATTTTCAACTCGATCATCGCCTCGTAGCTGCTGTCCCATTGCTCCCTCTTGTTCATGCGGCTGTTTCTCCTCAATTCCTTCAACTCCCTTCTTATGAGATCGATTCTTTCATTCCTGCAAAACAATTGAAGTACACATACCACCCCCGAGGTGATGGTCGGGAGTAGAGGAATACCTACCAGCTAACAACAACTTCAAAGTTCCACTTGTGTCAATTTGATTCTAGTAGAGAAAAGAAAACAAAATCCTAATGGGTGTACGTGTGTGCACAAGTGTGGATGCATGAAGTTAAAAACACAATGCTAGCAAGCAAGCAAGACCATAATGTTATTCCAAAATGCAGTCTAAACACCACGTTCACACGAAATTGCTAAAAGATCGTGCATCGATGAACACAAGTCTGGAAACAGAAGGTACTCATTATTTAGTCTTGAAACAATGCTATCAAAGTGAAGAAAATGTTTTATGATATTAGCAACGAACATTAGTGGCGTAGAAGCAACACAAGGGTAATGTTTACACCTAGCTCTAAGCACCAGGCTTACAACTAGATTGCTAGCAATCTAAACGAAATTCTTTAACAACCAAAGTCTAAACATCATGTTCATGACTTAGCCATTACAAAACTCCGCTGGACTAGAAAGATAGCGCATTGAAAAAGAGTAGCAACTAACCAATGCAAATGATGCAGGACATAGCAAGGCATATTAACTATCCAATGTTGTTCAACAAACAAGCATAAACACCACGTTTACACCTAAATTTGCTAAAAGAGTTCATGAAACTCAATCATTTAAGCACCCATTAGAAATTAATCAACCAAGCTATTATGAGTGACGAAGCGAAAATGATGCAAAGTCAGAGGCTAGTGTGAAATAATTAAAAACATGTTAGACGGCATCGATGGAATGCTTAGAAAAGCATTTGGGCACTTGTGCCGATCGGCAATCGAGTCGTGCCGATCGGCACAAGGGGTCTTGGCTCTGGTATGTGATGAAAAATGAGTGGTGGAAGGCTTAGGTAGGCTGAAATCAGATGGTTAAATGCATGCAAGCGGAAAAATTATGCAAATACAAAAACAAAGCAAGTGCTCACAAATTATGCATGCAGTGAATGATTTTGCAAACAAACACATAATGATGGTGGTCTAAAAAGAAAAAGTTAAACTAGAACAAATTGGACACAAGTGAATCAATTGAGTTGGGTAAAGCTCACATTAAAGCGAAAACTCTAGGTTGCCCTCCTAGCAGCACTAAACAATCCACACAAAAGACTCAAAAACACGGGTTGCCTCCCGAAAAGCGCTTTAGTTATAGTCGAATAGCTAGACTTCTTACATACCTGATTGTCGCGAAGCCATGGTTCTTGGTGTAAGATCCCAATGATATCCATGCAGCTTGTACTATGCAAACTTCGTCGTGGTTGACTCATAGCCCGTCTTTATTGTGTTGCATATTGCTCAATGTGTGTAAGTGATATAATACTCTTGAGTCTTCAATCTTGTTCAACTTCTGATCATTTGCTCACGGGAAAATCGCTCAAGCTATTTTCATTGTCGTCATCTTCGTCTCCTTCCTTAATCTTGCCATTCATAATCTGCAGCTCCTGTTCTCTCTGAATTTTGTGTCACCAACAGAATGAAACAGGTTCTAAAACCTGTACCATAACGTAGGTAGCAAAAATATCTTTCCAACGAGTGCTCATACACCTCAAACGGATTCCGTATGAAGGACTTATGAGTTTTTTACTCCAAGGCTGCGTGCTGTTTGAAAATCTGACAGCTCGCGCAGCGTCCAATGATTAGCTCATAAATCCTTGTAGAAACATCCAAATCCAGCACCGTTTGATGTGTTGGAAAGAAGACTTGAAGCTCTATCCAGATATAAAAGTTTCATATATTGATCAGCTCGGAGAACTAACAGAATTACCAATGATTTCAGCTTCTTGCTTCATCTTCCGGAGAATCTTGACGACTTCATCTTTTCAAGCATCGGAGCATGTGTCGGCTTGTCCTATGACTTGTGAATCTTGATCAATGTTGCACCAGCAAAGTATGATGATGTAGAGTCGATGCAACTTCTCAAAACTTGCCCATTGATCCACCAAGTTGACGGGAGAAAAATTCCGAAGAAATCGGCCATGTCCTGTTCCAGCCGACGACTTATTTGTGCTTTTCTGCTGCGACCAGGAGGAATTAGAGACTGAAACCTGTGCCATTGCGTCGGGCATCAAATTATCTTTCCAACGAGTACTCGTGCGTCCTCATCGGACTCCGTATGAGGGAGATATGGCCGTTTTTCTGAAGGTACGTCAGGCTGTCTCGCGATGAATCCGAATTGAATTCAAACCTTCCAAATATTCAAACTCCGTGTTTGGAACGACTTGAATCCGTGTCAATCATCAAAAGGAAGTCTTCTAAATGTTGGAAACCCAGAGATCACGTGGATATTGGACTTTAATTCCATATTTGACTCAAACTTCCAATCGTTTGCATCTCTCGCGAAATATCCAAACAGCCTGCGCAGCATCTCGTATTTTGGCCATAAATCCTTGTAGGAAGCTCCAAATAATGCGAGACTTGAACCGTTGGAAACTAGACTTGATGCTCTTTCAGAATGTCAAATTTGTAGGCCTTGCAATTGTTTTTACTGACGTGCACACCTCTGAAAAGTCAGCAAACAGAATAACAACTCATGATCAAGAATTTATCCACCATGCCTTCAATGTTATCAATTGAAATCCTCGATCTTCATGGTAAATAGCCCTCAATTTTCTCTCCCATTACCTATTGCTGTAAACAAGCCAAATCTTCGCAGAGCATTAGTTAAAAAAAATTATTGACACACAAGAGCGTACCTCCTCTCGAGCAGTGTGGTGCCGATTGGCATGGGCGTTGCACCGATTGGCACTAGCGAGTCTTTCATGGAGAGGGGCTCCATAGCAGATGATGGGCCACTAACAAAGTTAGCACCTAATGCTATGGAGGTTGTGTGCCTAGCCTTGTACCTGTTTTCAATGGACACACAAACAAAGAAAAACAGGGCATATGCAATAAAAAGATATAGGATTAGTTCGATAAACTAGATAGATCGCCCTAGGTTCGAGATCGCCCAAGGCTACGAGATAATCAGGGCGTCCTATGGGTTATATATACAGTGGGGAAGCGTTTGGAGGCGAAAAGAACCAATTCTAGGTCGGTGCCGGTCGGCACCAAGGGTGTGCCGATCGGCACGACTCGTTTCCAGTTCGGACTCGATTTTTCTTTTTCGCAGCTCCGCCTTACATGAATTATATCTTCCTCGTCCGGAGTCCAAATGGGGCAAACTTGGACTCTATCTCGTAGCCCTCGAAAAGATCTACAACTTTGTTATTCATTGGATCTCCAGATTCAGTCGTTTAGGTTCCCAAATATGCGATGCCAAAATATCTGTCCTGATTCGGACTCCTCTACGTAGGTCTCCTTGCGGGGCCTATATCTCCTAGCTCCAGAATCCAAACGGGACAATCCATATATGTTCCGGAAAGCTCTCAACGAGATCTACAACTTTCCTTTACATTGGATTCCCATTAGAGCACGTCTTGAACTCGAAATCTGTGTGACAATACAGTGCTGTTTCTGGACTGCGCGAATTGATCTTTCCTTCCGGATAAACCTTTTAGAAAACCTTAGGCATTGGGCCACGACCTTGGGCTTGCATGTTGGGTTCCATGGACGTCCAGAGGTGTCTTGTAGGTGCCATGGGCTAGTGGAAAGCCCTCCTTGCATGGCGAGTCGGGCTTCATGTCGATACTTCTCATATAAGAGCCATTTTGTCGTCTTTTCACCTGTTTCTGCAATATAGCACTAAAACGACACTACATGTGGAATTCATCAAGGTTAGAGGTAAAACACATACTTATGATGAGAATATAGAGGAATATGGTACGATGTTGGTTGTTTTGGGCATATAAAAGAGGTACTTAGAAACCACCAACACTCGTGTGCTTACTTGTTGTAGCCTATCTAGTAGCTCTAAAGACTTTACTTAGTGTGCCTAGTATCTTAGTTGCCTTGTTCTCTAGTTATCTTGTTGCCTTGCCTTGCCTAGCTTAAGTCTTCCGCTTTCTATATATCTTGTGCTAGGTTGCTAGTGTGGTGTGCTTGTGTTATCTATATCCACTAGCTAAATAGGTTAAGGATACTCCTTAGTGTGCTTTACCTTGATACGAGAACTACTCGCTAGGAGTTGATTGGGTGCAAGTGTTTGGAAATAGATTCTAGAGTGCACCGATTCACCCCCCCCCCTCTCGGTCACACGATCCTTACACCCTCTCCCCCGTCTTCTCTGCCGTCCTTTAGAGTGCACCGATTCACCCCCCCCCCCTCTCGGTCACACGATCCTTACACCCTCTCCCCTGTCTTCTCTGCCGTCCTGCTCGCGATGGCCGCCGCCACCTAAAACACCCGCCCGGCCATCATACTTCACCATAGCACGAGCCGAAGCCACCCATAAAATCGTCTCAGCCCCTGCAAGCTCTAGGTAAAAGAAGCACAATCATCCATGGAGCGAGTTGAGAGTATTTGAAGAATTTCTCCAACAACGACTCCGGCAAACAGCTCCGGCTTCTAACAGTCCGATCCACAGGATCTTTGTCCCACGGTGTTCTTTAAGCAGCCACGAGATAATACCAACACTTACCACTTAATTCACATTAATATTACAAGTTTATTCAGAGTATAGCGGAAGTTCAAGTTCAGCGGAAGCGATAAACGATAAGTTCGAAAACACATAAAGATCCACGAGAGTTTATCGAACTTATCGTAAACGATAAGTTCGAAAACACGTAAACAT
Source organism: Eragrostis nindensis (assembly GCA_012490785.1). NCBI lineage: Eukaryota > Viridiplantae > Streptophyta > Magnoliopsida > Poales > Poaceae > Eragrostis > Eragrostis nindensis. Next base: position 72,940 of record JAAXCT010000928.1, read on the forward strand.
CATAAGCAATAATCCGAGCCCATACGGATTATTACACTAGCGACACACAAACTCACTGCGGCGGCAGATCGGACTCCCAGTGGGACGTCCAACCCTCAGGGACTTGCACATCCCAAGGCAACACTCCTTCAGGCAAAAGAACGTCAGCATTACCTGAAAACCACAAAGCTCAAAGCCTGAGTACTAATTACTCAGCAAGTCTTACCCGTCAAATGACACCTAGACATGCAAGGTTTAACATAGGATGGCTGAATTTAAATTGACTCGCACTTAAGCAGCAATATTTCTTTCTATCATAATTAGCTAAGTTTTATCTTCTTTAAACAGTGGCATAATTGAGAATAACAGTAAACAGGCAATTTAACACGTCATGTATGAACAACAAGTATGAGAGCAACAATAGCAGTAATTCATCATGATAGCCAAAAACTCATCATCATCAAGTAATATGTGCTACGTGAAAACGCAATTCACAAGCGGGTACTCATTTCTGCGAGGGACAGCGATTATAATTGATTTACACCAGCTGGGAAAACCCGAATTACACGACGTATACACACCACTCACGATGGTCATATACGGCAACCTTTCGCAAGACAGTAAACACCAAGTCCGGGTCCAGTCTCACGGAGTTGGGCAGCCGTCCTACCAACAGTACGTCGCGGCCTAGACCTACCCAACTACGCCCAGCGTGTCTTTCGACCAGTGTACTGAGTACCGTCCAACGATGCCACCATGCAAGCTATGTCAGTTTGCTAGTGCCCATATCACTAGTATGTACTCGGTACTGTTCTATGCTTGATCAAGAGGGCTAACATCGAGACGGTCCTTAATCGACACAGACGGGGCTACCACCGTGAAGACCCAGTGTTCCCAATCCAACCTACACAATCATTCCCCGTCCGGTCTCAACAATGAACATAAACTCATTCTTTATCTTCATCTTTAGTGATCAGGATTTTATCATCAAGACAGCAGGACCAACTCGATTCTAGTTAATCAAGCTAAGCATAGCAAGTATTCTACCGACATACTAGTGGCGACACATAGCCAACATAGGACATTTGGGGATCATGCAGGTGGGTTTTCATGCAACTCCTATCAACTTAAGTGCACAAACACTAGACACACTAGCATTGTTATTTCTAGAAACAAAAATTTGTGAAAAAGGGGGGATGCACCGGGGCTTGCCTTTCACTAACTAGGTTAGTGGCTGCAGCTTCACTGTCTTGGACAGAGATATCCTGTTGGAAATCCTCAACAGCTTGATTATTGTTTCCTATAAAATTTCTATATGTCAATGGAATGAATACAAAGACAAGTTTAAATCAACATGAACATGCAATGAGGTGATTTGATTTCAGTTTCAACATGGTAATTTCAGTTCTGAAATGTTCATAAAATTTTTATATACTTTAGTCTAAAGTATTTCCTTCATTGATTTAATTAATTATCTAGTTAAGTTAACATCATGACAACAAAAGAAAGGCATAAAAACTATTCTAATGCACTTCTGGACATGAGTGAACTACTGCTGGTACTAACATGCTAGAACAGGACATGTGACCAACCTTCATGATTTTATCCCTAATAGATTTATTTTAAAGACTAAAACAAGATGGCAACAGAAAATAAATCCTACAAAATTCTCAGAAGCAAAATTAATCATGACAGAAAACATGATGGTAGAACTTCATCCAAGTGACATGCATGCACAGGTTCAAGATTTATGGAGCAACATATTAATTATAATAATTTAGACAATTTTATCAAAGAGAAAGAATTAATTAAATATTTCTTCAAAAACAAGGGTTATGTGATACACTACTGGACAGATCATATCAAGAGTGTTCTAACAAGACTGAGTTTGCATTTTTCTCCTGAGTAAATCATTTATTACGAATTAAACAAGGTTTAGCTTCTCAGAATTTTACAGAACAAAATATACATGAACAGTGATCAAATTGGTGTCGACTGGAGAGATCTACTCAAGAGGAATCCAAAAAAATTCGATTTTAAATTTTTGGACATCTAGAACTCCAGATATGGATTTTTAAAGTTTATTCATGCTCTGAGGACGTTGCAACATAATTACGGAAATGCCATCGTCGCCTTCAACAGATGCGCGAACAGTTCACGGCGGCCGGAGCTCGCCGGAGCTTCGTCGGAACGAGGGAAAAATCGACGAGAAAGGGCAGGGAAGGGCTATAGGTGATGCGCACAACGAGGGTAACTCAGAGGCGTGGTCCTAGAGGGCGGAAACTCACCGGAGAATAGTCGACGGCGTGCGGTGGCGGGCGGAGGAGGTTCGGCGACGTCTCAAGCTCGCCGTGGTGGCCGGGAAGATGCACTTGCTGGTCCTGGAGCTTCAGTGCGGAGTGGGGAAGACAGGCATGGAACACGTTGACGTCGAGGAGGGCCGGGAAGTAGAGTTCATCGGTGGAGCAGAATGCGTACAACAACGGCGATGGGGGCGACCTCGCGGGGAAACCAAGGAGATAAGAGGTCAGGCAAGTAAAGGAGAACGTTGCGCACAATATAGGAGAGAAATGAGAGCGCGGGACTCACTGCACTGGACCAATTTGACGTCGGCGTCGAAGGTGTTCGTCGGACAACTCGCCAGAGTTTTTCTTCGATTACTTCCAACTCACAGCACCGATTGATGTTCTTGTTCTTCAGGGAGCTAGAGGAGTCGAAGATGCGTCTGGGGGTGTCCTTGATTCGTGCTGGGATGGAGTGGAAGGGCCGGGCGCGACGAGCTTCATGGGTCGGCGGCCATGGCGACGGCGCGAGCGAAATGCGGCGAGGAGGACGAGAGGGAGCGACGGAGTGAACGAGGAGGAGAGAGAGAGGAGGACCGCGCTCGGTTTTGATGCTCGGTGGCTGGAGTCGAGCTGAAGCGGCGCCGGGGCAGGTGGCGTTCATGCACGCCGTGGTGACTGCTGAGGAAGAGAGAAGAAAGGAAATAGAGTGACTGACAGAATTCATTCTCTCTCTTGTAAATTCAGTTTAAAATAGTACTTGAGCTCCAAAAATGCTCAGATTTTGCAGGATGAGGGTTGACAGGTGTAAAGTCCAACTGTGCTGGACTTTTCTCCAGAAGCTCCCAGATTTCAAATTTGAAATTCAAACAATGTGTTTCAAATTTAAACTTCCATGAATTATTTGGAGCACTTCCTAAAAGATTTTGATTTCAATCTTTTTGCTAGATTTTTATTTCACTTAAATCTTTCACATAAATTTTTGGTTACACCAAGTTCTGTTCAAACTTTTAAACTTGCTTTTCACATTTGACTTAAATTCGACTTAATTCAAATTTTAGTAAATAATTACAAGTAGAATTTGAAAATTCTCCTGTACCATCTTAACATGCATAGCTAGCATGGTTCAAAAATGGCAAGAGACACCTGGGGTGTCACACGGCTTCACCGCGAAATTCGTCGCACACAGTGAGCCTCGGCTTCTCATTACTTCTATAGTGTGCGCAACGTTGTTTCCCATCTTCTTGACTCTTTTCCCCTTTGGATTCGCCGACGAGGTCGCCAGAAACTCACTTTTCCCGAACCACATCGCCGACCTCCTTTCGGTGAGTCTCTGACCTCGAGAGCACCGCCGTTGAGTTTACCTCGACGAGCTCGTCATGTAGAGTACCTCGCCGACCCACCTCGTCGCCGTTTTCCCCGCTCCGGCGACCGCGCAGCCCAACTCCGGCCGCCGCTCGCCACGCGCCTGTTTGAAAGTGACGATGGCAAACTTGTAATTTTGGCTGAACTTTGAATAAACTTCAAAAATCGATATCTAGACTCGATGTCCAAAATTTGCAAACTAAATTTTGTTGGATTCCTCTTGAGTAGATCTATCCAGTGGACATTAAGTTGATCAATGTTCTTGCATGTTTTGTCCTGTACAAATTTTAGAAGCCAAACACTATTTAATTCATAATAAAATAATTACTCATGAGAAAAATGCAACCTCAGTTTTGTTAGAACCCTTCTGTTATTTTCTGTTCAGTAGTGTATTGTATACCTCTTGTTTCTGTAGGAAGAATTTATTAAGACTTTCTCTTTGATAAACTTGTCTAAATTACTATAATTATTTTGAGGCCCAACAATTCTTGAACCTGTGCATGCATGTCTCTTGGATGATGTTCTATCACCATGATTTCTGTCCTGGTCATTTTTGTTTCTGGGAATTTTGTAGAATTTATTTTCTGCTGCCACTTGTTTTAGTGTTTAAAATACATCTACTAGGAATAAAATCATGAAAATTGGTCACATGATATGTTTTTGCTTGCTAATACCTTCAGTAAATCACTCATGTTCAGAATGTCATAAAAAGAATTATCATGTTTTTCTTTAGTTGTTTTAATGATAACTTAATTAGTTAATTAATAGAGTCAATGAAGGAAATACTTCAGACTAAATCTAATCTAAATTCTCATCAATTCAGAACTGAACTTATCACTTTGAACTTGAAATCAAATCACTTCCATTGCATCGACATGCTGAGTTATGTTTTCTTTGCATTCTCTCCAATTGACATATATCGCATTTTAGGACACGACGCTGAGGAGGATATTCAGAAGGACTCTCACACTGAAGAAACTGAAGTTGAAGCTACTAACCTTGTTTGTGTAGCTCAAGGCAAGCCCCAGTGCATCCCACCCTTTTACAAAGTTTTTGGTTCTAGGAATAATATTGCTGGTGTGTCTAGTTTGAATGTTGCACTTAAGTTTATAGGAGTTGTTTGGAAACCCACCTGCATGTCTCCCAAATGACCTATGCTGTTTATGTGTCCTTCTTAGTAGCTCGGTAGAATATCTGCTATGCTTAGCTAAAATTGCTTAGCACCGATTAAGTTAATATCTCAATTGATTAGTTAAAAACTTGATCACTAAAGATGAACTTAAAGAATGAGTTTATGTACTTGTTGAGACCGGGCAGGGGCATGTGTAGGTTGCAGCAACTCATGGAGGGGTTGGCTGTAGTAGCCCTGCCTGTGTTGATTAAGGACCGTCTCGATGTTGGCCCGGATCAAGCATTGAACAGTACCGAGTACATACTAGTGATAATGGGCACTAGCAAACTGATGTAGCTTGTATGGTGGCATCATTGGACGGTACTCGGTACATTTGGTAGTGGGCAGATCTAGGCAGCGAAGTACTGTTGGTAGGACGGCTGCCCACTCGTTGCCATTGGACCCGGACTTGTTGTTTACTGTTATGCGAAAAGTTGCCGTATATGACCTTGGAGGTGCATATGCGTCGTGTACTTCGGGTTTTCCCAGCTGGTGTAAATCGATTGCAATTGCTGTCCCTCACAGAAATGAGTACCCGCTTATGAATTGAGTCTTCATGTAGCACATGATACATGATAATTGATGATGATGGGATTGTTGGCTATTTGGTTGATTTACTGATGCAGCTGTATATATGTTTACTGTTCAGATCCCTATATGTTCATATGCCTGTTTAGGTTATGTTCACATCTGCTCCTGTTTAAAGAACTAAAACTTTGGCTAAATTATTGATTAGCTATGTTATTATGCTAGTGCGAGTCTTTTAAATTCAGCATGCCTATTGTCAGCCTTGCATGTCTAGGTGTCATTTGACGGGTAAGACTTGCTGAGTAATTAGTACCCAGGCTTTGTGCTTTTGTGGTTTTCAGGTAGTGTCGGCGGTCGTTAAACCACGATTTGACCGCCACCCTACCGGTAAATAAATGTATAACACCAAGATTTTGTGCATAGTAGTTAGGAATAATGCTACTCCACAGGTTTTGGTGAATATTTGGATGCAGGAGTGGATAATGGAGAAAAGTGGGCCCAGCCAGGGAATTTCCCTGGCCGGCCGGCCCCACTGTTGGCAGTCCTAAGGCCTAACAGAAATTAATCCGCAAGCGTACGGATACCGATGTAGCTTTCACCACAAGGAGTATTCCTAGGGTATCGAATCCACAGGGAACGTATAGTGTACTAAAGCCTAAACACTAGAGGTATCGATCCGTAAAGGTGGCACACAGGAGCGGAGTTTGTAGCAGTAAATAAAAGGGTCTTCTGGCCAGGCAATCTAATGATAAGAAGCTATGTAGCTGGGCAATTTGGTAAGGTCCTTACTCTATTATTTGTTTCGGGGCACACGCATGCCAAGGTAGCAACCCGAGAATTAGGTTCAACTAACTTGGGGAACTACGTGCTATTGACCTCCCTACTAAAAACAATAACCCGGACGTGGTGGATTACAGAGACCGGTATGCCTGTCACACATACTCGCGGCTACCATCCTCCGTGGGGTTACGAGCAAATCAGGGATAACTCTAGGTCTAAACACCGCGTTTACACCTATCGTCACAACTAGCGAGGAGCTCCAAATAAGCTAGTCTATGCAATAAATAAATAAATACTCATTGCATACCTGAAACCCACAAATAAACAAAGCAGAATACCTTACTTTATTGCCCGACCAATAATCTTCTTACATGTTGCCCGGCCTGGAAGACTAAGACGACTACTCCCAGGCGAGGAGCATACCGGAGGCGACGAAGAAGTAGAGTCCCGACATGCCGGGGGCCTCTAGCTCTCCTTCCCTCTCACTCACTCTCTCCTAGCAACACTATCCTACTACCAAAAGACTAAAATGAAGTATCAAATGAGGTGCGTCTTCTGGAGCCGGAGGGTGTTATTTATAGCTTGCTGGAGTCGGTGGGGATCATCTGGCCGAAGCTGGGACGTCGGTGGAGCAAAGGTCGGCCGGCCGGCCTAGTAGGGTGGCCGGCCGGCCACTGATGTGGTCGGTTCGCCACCGCCTCTTCCCTGGACGGCTCTGATGGACTCCTGAGGGCGGTAAGAAGGTCGGTTTCTTCATGGGGTCGGCAGAAGTGGAGTGGCCTTCAAGTTTAGGCCCAAAAGCCCATGTTCTAGAATGTCGGTTGTTTGATATTGGGCTGGGCCTTGAATTCCACGTGGGAAAGCTGTAGAAGGCCTCTGGGGAGGAGCTGGACCTCTGTGGGAGCCTGAGCAGGCCGGCCGGCCTATGGTTGGGCCGGCCGGTGGGTTTTATCCCCCGTTTCCTGTGAATTTCGTCCATATTGCTCCCTGCATTCAAATACTCCAACAAAACTTGTGGAGAGCCATTAATATAAAAGAATGTTCATTTTATCCTTGTATGATGGCTTTTATTGAATGGTGTTGGCGGTAAAATATTCGTATTAAGCAGCGCCAACAACCCCCCCAGACTTAGATCTTTGCTCGTCCCGAGCAAAAAGATTGAACCAAAGAAAAAGACATCATCAAGGTGATATGATAGAATTATCTCAACAATTTCTTCAGGCTCACTATGTGTAAGTGGCTAAAGCTCATTGTCTTGAGAAGTTGAAAGGTTGAACAGCGAAAATCAAAGACCCTTTTCAAACCCAAAGATCCCTCGGATTTCAAACTTTCCCTTTCTTCTCATCGTGTCATACAAATTCTCAAAGTCTGAGTCACTCAGAGTTGTGGAAAAACCTGTCTTCACTCAAAAGATGCTTTCCTTATTTTCTGCTATGGCTTATATCTGGGGTTTGGTAAGGAGAGCATAATCTTCTGCAGATATTGTAAAATTAAGGGGAAATTCTAGAAAGAGCAATGCACATCCTCCTAGTCCAGTCAATGGCAAAATGATTCTTTTGGATATGACTCATACTTTGGCGGAAAGATTGTGTCTTATGCACTCTGCCCAGAATGAATATATCAATCCTTCTTGCCTCTCTCTTTTTTTTTTTTTAATTGGGGAACTTTTCTCTCTCTCTCTCTCTTTTTTTTTTTTTTTATAGAGAGGTTCCCAGGATACATAAGGCAAGAAGGAGCCTCTTAGTGCGGGGCAGAGAGCAATAAGGCAGAATTTTCTTTCAATGCCTGCCATCAGGTGGATGAGTCACTTCCATATGTGTGACTGACATTTGAGGAGTGCATGCAACTTTAGAGAATTAAACCTTAATTGAACTCACCACAAAAGATTAGCTTTTGAGGAGTTATAAAATCTATCTTTGTTTGGCTCTAATAGGTATTTTTAGAGAATTTGTGAAAGTCAGATTGAAAGGCAGAGTAAGATTTCCGAGAAAATCATGGAAAGATAGGAGTCAAGATTTAAGCATATATCAAACCTCACAACAAAATAGACAAGAGCGTCCTTAATAGAATATTGTGAGCAAGAAAAAATTGTGAAATAACATTATCATAAAACCGATGATGTTAAAAGAATTTTGTTTTTATTTGGTTTTATCTTCGTAAAATCTTTTTATTTTATTAGCAAACAGGTGAAACAGGCAGAGGGGATATAACAGAACAAGTCAGAAAAATTTGAACCTGTTCGGCGTTCGAGCCAGGCCGGCCGGCCTGGCCTGTGGGCCGGCCGGCGGGACATGTGCCCCGTTCCGCCTCTGTTTCGTCGTGGCAGTGCACAATCACCTGTACAACATTTTTATCCTGCGCGCTCGGGGGAATTGTGAGTGTACAGAGGTTGGTTTATGTGGTTACCCACATAAACCAACAATCAATTAAATAAACACTCATTTCAGTAAACATTAAGAGGCAAATTTTTATTTTATTCAGAGGAGCATTGGGCGCTTTTACATAAGGAAATAAATTAAGCAAACCTAATTTAATTCAAAGCAAACCTAAACGAATTTGAAGGGAAATTAAACAAAAGCAAACTAATAAGCGCCGCTCTCTAATCCTAATGCTCCTATGGTGAGGGGGCCTCGAAGTGCTCGCTGAACCCTGTGAGCTTGTAGAGCCTCTTCATCTTGGCCATGCTCCCTTTCCGGACAAGATTGATCTTGTCCTTGTTGTCCTCCAGATCCATGTGCATCTCACCCTGGTTGTCCTCCACCTTAGCAAGGCGCGCCTCCATCCTTTGGAGCGCGATCTGCAGCTCCTTGATGGGGTCATGGGCGCCATCGCTGAACTCCATCTGGCCGGGAGGACCGGTGATCGGCGGCGGCGAACGGCGACGCAGCTTCTGCGCGGGTGATGAGTCATTCGACTCAGCCTTCAAGATGAGCCCTTTAGGCGCCTTGTAGTACATCACCTTCTCGCTCCACTTCTTGCCCCTAGCACCCAGATAGGTGAAGGGGGGAGCGTTCTCCCAGGCACCGTTAGATGTCCTATGGGAAGACTCATCCTTGGATTGGCTGGCGTCTGTGGGCTCGTCCGGATCCTCTTCGGATTGTTCCACCACGGGGTACGCCGGCGCGATCTCCACCCTTGGAGTAGGAGTTGGAAGCGCTGGAGATTTCCCCGTCTTGGGGGACAGCTCGCCGACCACGGGATGCGTGATGCCGCCGCGGTACTGCTTCTTCCCGACGCCACCAGAGGGAGAAAGGAATCTCCCTGAGCTGGGGCTCGCGCTCGCCCTGGATGGGCTCCTGCCGCGCCTCGGGCTGGCCGGCCGGCCAGGTGGGCAGGCCGGCCGGCCGGGGTTTGCCCCGGCTGCGAGCAGGTCTGCCTCCAGCTCGGCCCCCCAGGTGTCCACGAAGTCGAGGTACCTTGCCGCGCTGGATCCCTCGCCGTTGTTGACCGAAAATTGGTCAAGATAGGCGGATCGCTGCTTTCGAGCGGCGGTGTTGGAGGTTCTTGAAATGGGGGCATTGGAATTGGTGGGAGACATGGTGGAGAAGCTCTGGTAGGGTGCTTTCTCAGCCATGGCCGAAACTTTTGAGATGGAGGAGTGGAGAAAAAAGAATTTTCAATGTGTTTAAGAAGGTGAAAAATCCACTCCAGGCGAGATGGGCTCCGAATCGCAGGGTAGGGTTTGGTATTCTGTTTGGTTTGATCGGGGGCGCCGCCACAAAAAGTTTCGAAAATTTTTGAAAATCTGAGGGGCCGGCCGGCCTGAGGGCCTGGCCGGCCGGCCAGCGTTTCCCCCGAAAACCAAAATTTATATTTTTATTTGAATATAAAGAAAAAGTAAATAAGAAAAAGGGAAAAACATGGCTCGGTTAAGGTCGGGGCTAGACCGTAGATGGTGATTTTCACGTGAACTCGATGACATCTACTTCCTCGAGTTCCGGCATGGAGGGTTCTAGAAAGATTTTTAAGCGCTGGCCATTTACCTTAAAGTGTTCTCCGTCATTACCTTGGAGAGTGACGGCCCCATGGTTAGATGTTTCCACCACCGTATAGGGACCATCCCACTTACTTCTAAGCTTACCATGACCAAATAATTTAACACGGGAGTTGTACATAAGTACCTTATCACCTGGTGTGAAGTGCTTCTCCCGAATGCGCTTGTCGTGCCACCGTTTCGTTCGCTCTTTGTAGAGCTTCGAACTGTGGTATGCTTTCTCCCTCATCTCCTCGAGCTCTGAGATCTGAATCTGTCGCTTGACTTGGGCTTGGTCCAGGTCCATGTTCCATTTCTTGATTGCCCAGTAAGCCTTGAACTCTAGCTCGACGGGTAGGTGGCATGTCTTTCCGTATACCAGTTGATATGGAGTCATGCCGATTGGAGTCTTGTAAGCTGTCCTGTATGCCCATAATGCTTCATGCAGCTTCGACTTCCAATTCTTGCCCATTTGGTTGACGGTCTTCAGGAGAATATTTTTGATTTGTTTATTAGATGTCTCCGCTTGACCGCTCGTCTGTGGGTGATATGGGGTCGCTACCCTATGAGCAATGCCGAGTGATGAGAGCATTTTTCTGAATGTCCTGTCGATAAAGTGCGAGCCCCCATCACTGATTAGTACTCTAGGTGTACCAAACCGTGGGAAGATGACTTCTTGGAGCATTTTCTTGGAGTGGATGGAGTCAGCGTTTCGACATGGAAGAGCCTCCACCCATTTAGAGACATAGTCGACTGCCACTAGAATATATTCATATCCCTCAGAGTTTGGAAAAGGTCCCATGAAGTCTATGCCCCAACAATCGAAGACATCGATTTGAAGATTATTTGTTAGGGGCATGGCATCACGAGCGTTGATCCCTCCTACTCTCTGGCAGCGAGAACATCTTCTAACATACTCCTTTGTATCTTCGTACATGTTTGGCCAGTAAAAACCGCTTTGCCAGACTTTGGCACTTGTACGAAATACTCCATAGTGACCTCCAAAGGCTGATGAATGACATCTGTCAATAATTTGCATAGCCTCACATGTGGGTACACATCTTCTCAGGAGACCATCGGTGCAGACTTTATATAAATATGGGTCGTCCCATAGATAATACTTGCTGTCCCTGATGATCTTCTTTTTATCCTCCCCTGGCGGTATATATCCTGCTACAATGTAGTTGACAATGTTTGCATACCAGGGGTCGGTGCTTGTTACCTTTAGTAACATGTCATCTCTCAAGCAGTCATTAATGGGTAGTCCAGTAGGATCTTCCGTCTGCAATCGCGAGAGATGATCTGCCACAGTATTCTCTACTCCTTTTCTGTCTCTGATCTCCAAATCAAATTCTTGAAGGAGGAGTATCCAACGGATAAGACGTGGCTTAGCATCTTTCTTTGTCAGGAGATATTTGAGGGCTGCGTGATCTGAGTAAATTATCACCTTAGCTCCAACCAAATACGATCTGAATTTGTCAATAGCATACACCACAGCCAACAATTCCTTCTCAGTGGTTGCATAATTGAGTTGAGGTCCAGTGAGAGTTTTGCTAGCATAGGCGATGGCATGATGCTTCTTATCCTTAGTCTGTCCCAACACTGCTCCTACGGCGTAGTCGCTTGCGTCGCACATGATTTCGAACGGGAGTGACCAATCGGGTGGCTGGATAATGGGGGCTGATATCAAAGCTGTCTTCAGTTCATTGAATGCCTCCATGCACTTGTTGTCGAAGATGAACGGTGCGTCCTTAGCCAAGAGACTGGTGAGAGGTCTCGCCTTTTTGGAGAAGTCCTTGATGAACCTTCTATAAAAACCGGCGTGTCCTAGGAAGCTGCGGATCCCTTTTATGTTTCTCGGAGGTGGAAGCGACTCAATTACCTCAATCTTGGCTTTGTCGACTTCAATCCCTCGAGCAGAGACCTTGTGCCCAAGAACAATTCCCTCTGTCACCATGAAGTGACATTTTTCCCAATTCAAAACCAAATCTGCATCCTTGCATTTCTGAAGTACCTTCTCAAGATTCTGGAGACATCTGTCGAATGTTTCACCGTAGACCGAGAAATCATCCATGAATACTTCCATTATTTTCTCCACTAAGTCTGAGAAGATTGCCATCATGCATCTTTGGAAGGAGGCAGGTGCGTTACACAACCCGAATGACATTCGTCGGTAGGCGAATGTGCCATAAGGACATGTGAAGGTAGTCTTGTCTTGGTCTTCAGGGTGGATAGGTATTTGATGGTACCCTGAATAACCGTCAAGGAAGCAGAAAAACGAGTGCTTCGCCAACCGTTCGAGCATCTCATCAATGAACGGGAGTGGGTAGTGATCTTTCCTGGTTGCTTTATTAAGCTTCCTGTAATCGATGCACATCCTCCATCCTGTCACTGTGCGCTGAGGGATCAACTCATTCTTTTCATTCTTCACAACTGTCATCCCTCCCTTCTTAGGTACTACCTGGACGGGGCTAACCCATTGACTGTCCTGAACTGGGTAAATTATACCTGCCTTGAGTAGCTTCAAAATTTCTTTCTTAACTACATCTCTCATGGCATTGTTCAAGCGTCGTTGGTGCTCACGCACAGGCTTGTGATCGGGTTCCATCGGGATTCGGTGTGTGCAGAATTCTGGGCTGATTCCCTTGAGATCTGCTAGTGAGTAGCCTATTACCGATCTGTATTTTTCTAGCACGGCTACTAGTTTCTTCTCTTCTTCCTCTGACAGCTTATCACTGATGATGACAGGCGTGGTCTGATCTTTGAAGAGGAAACTGTACTTGAGACCAGGTGGCAGCTGTTTGAGCTCGACAGGTGTTGGAGCTGGTTCTTCATGCTTATTGAGTGGAACATAGGGGGAAGGGTCTTCATCTTCATTGAAGTATTGTGCATCTTCCTCCGTATCAAACTGCGAAGCTTCTAAGAATTCAACGGCCGCTGCTTCTTCTATGGCCGCGTATTCATCCATCTTCTCAGATTTCTCCTCTGCCTTGGCATTGAGTGCTCTTCGATGTCGATGGAGAAGCTTTGTCTTCCCATTGGGACTTCCAACTCTTCTTGGCCGCTTCTCATCTTTGTGAGTGCTGCAATCGGTGTTCCAATAAGGAAGAAGTTCTTGTCGGGAATGTCAAAGATGTAGAAATTCATGAGCAGGGGTTGCCCATTGATTTCTAGTTCCAATTCTCGCAAGATCCCCTCAGCTTGATAGCATTTGTTCCGGAATATCAGCCTTTTTCCTGATGGTATAAGGCTCGATATGTCTACCGCCAATTGCTGGGCCTGCTGCTTTGACAGAATGTTTACTCCTGCTCTTAAGTCATAGCTAGCCTCAATTGGTGGTTTATGCTCATACTTTACTAGAATGCTCTCAGGCTTTTCATTGAGCTTGATAGCCTTCTCTGAGCATTCTGTTTCTTGGAGCCAATCCTCGCTGAAGACGGCAGACAGTTTCTGCAGACGTGTGTCTTGATCTACCTTGTCTTCCCAATCTAGCTCATCTAGCTCAGCCTTTTCAACATAGCAATTCTTCTCCACCGGGTAAGTTCTTGTATTACCGAATCTCGTTAAGTCTACCTCTTCCTCGTATGGTAGAAGAGGAAGAGTGGACTCAACATGATTCTGTCCTTCGGAGAGAATTTGGCTATCCTTGAATAGCGTAGGATTCGAGGGGCAGACATAGAACGGTTCTTGTTCTGCCTTCGGAGCTGGCGGTGGTCGAGGTGGTTCTGCTTGGGGGTGTACCACACATGCACACTTCTTCTGTTCTGGTGAGCTCACTGAAGGTGTCTCAACTATGGTTTGTGCCTCTTCTTCATGTTTTTCAGGGGCAACTGCATCATAGGAGCCCAAATTGCTGAGAATTTTCCCCAACACGTCAAATCCTTCTTCAATTGTTTTGTATAGGAACGACCCTCCTGAAGCTGTATCCAAGAAGTTACGGCTGTTCGGAGTGAGTCCCGCAGCAAAATGTTGAAGGAGTATTTGTGATGGAATTCCCAGATCTGGTCCTTCTAGAGTGTAGGTCAGGAAACGGTCCCAGGCAGCTCCTAATGGCTCATTTCTGCCTTGCTCAAAGGTAATGATCTTCTTGCGAAGAGCAATAACCTTGTGGAGAGGGAAGTATTTGAGACAGAAGAGCTTCCGGAGAGTAGCCCAATCTCCCTGAGCTTCACTCACGTGCTTGGCATACCAGAGCTCTGCATTGCTAGTGATGGAGAACGGAAACAGCAACCATCTGAAACTGTCTCTCGGAACTCCTGATGTAACAACTGTGGAACAGAGCCTCTCGAAGTAACGCATATGTGCGTACGGATTTTCATGATCTTCCCCGCGGAACTCAGATCCCTTCACCAAGGCAATCAGCTCTGGACGAATCTCATAACTGACAGCTGTGATTGGCTTGGATGCTGGTGCAGGCTCCAATAGTGCTCCTTTCGGAGCAGCGGCGTCGAAAATCGACGGAGTGTCCATGATATGATATGATAAAAGAAAAAGAAAAACAAAAGAGAACAAAAGAAAACAAAAGAAAATAAAAACCTTTAACGGGCGCCTCTAGGTTCGAATTTTAGCACAGCTTACCGTTCCCCGGCAACGGCGCCAGAAAGCTTGTTGGCAGTCCTAAGGCCTAACAGAAATTAATCCGCAAGCGTACGGATACCGATGTAGCTTTCACCACAAGGAGTATTCCTAGGGTATCGAATCCACAGGGAACGTATAGTGTACTAAAGCCTAAACACTAGAGGTATCGATCCGTAAAGGTGGCACACAGGAGCGGAGTTTGTAGCAGTAAATAAAAGGGTCTTCTGGCCAGGCAATCTAATGATAAGAAGCTATGTAGCTGGGCAATTTGGTAAGGTCCTTACTCTATTATTTGTTTCGGGGCACACGCATGCCAAGGTAGCAACCCGAGAATTAGGTTCAACTAACTTGGGGAATTACGTGCTATTGACCTCCCTACTAAAAACAATAACCCGGACGTGGTGGATTACAGAGACCGGTATGCCTGTCACACATACTCGCGGCTACCATCCTCCGTGGGGTTACGAGCAAATCAGGGATAACTCTAGGTCTAAACACCGCGTTTACACCTATCGTCACAACTAGCGAGGAGCTCCAAATAAGCTAGTCTATGCAATAAATAAATAAATACTCATTGCATACCTGAAACCCACAAATAAACAAAGCAGAATACCTTACTTTATTGCCCAACCAATAATCTTCTTACATGTTGCCCGGCCTGGAAGACTAAGACAACTACTCCCAGGCGAGGAGCATACCGGAGGCGACGAAGAAGTAGAGTCCCGACATGCCGGGGGCCTCTAGCTCTCCTTCCCTCTCACTCACTCTCTCCTAGCAACACTATCCTACTACCAAAAGACTAAAATGAAGTATCAAATGAGGTGCGTCTTGCTTCTGGAGCCGGAGGGTGTTATTTATAGCTTGCTGGAGTCGGTGGGGATCATCTGGCCGAAGCTGGGACGTCGGTGGAGCAAAGGTCGGCCGGCCGGCCTAGTAGGGTGGCCGGCCGGCCACTGATGTGGTTGGTTCGCCACCGCCTCTTCCCTGGACGGCTCTGATGGACTCCTGAGGGCGGTAAGAAGGTCGGTTTCTTCATGGGGTCGGCAGAAGTGGAGTGGCCTTCAAGTTTAGGCCCAAAAGCCCATGTTCTAGAATGTCGGTTGTTTGATATTGGGCTGGGCCTTGAATTCCACGTGGGAAAGCTGTAGAAGGCCTCTGGGGAGGAGCTGGACCTCTGTGGGAGCCTGAGCAGGCCGGCCGGCCTATGGTTGGGCCGGCCGGTGGGTTTTATCCCCCGTTTCCTGTGAATTTCGTCCATATTGCTCCCTGCATTCAAATACTCCAACAAAACTTGTGGAGAGCCATTAATATAAAAGAATGTTCATTTTATCCTTGTATGATGGCTTTTATTGAATGGTGTTGGCGGTAAAATATTCGTATTAAGCAGCGCCGACACCCACCTTAGGCCGGCCGGCCCCACCTGGTGGCCGCAGGCCCCAAACCTCCTCCAGTGGGCTGGAAACTAATCCACAACGCATAATTCAAGCCCAGCCCAGCAGAATTGCACCGCCATTCTAGAAGGTGGGCTATTTGGGCCTTAACTTGGCCCTCACTTCAATTCTGCCGACCCCAGCGAGGAGCCGACCTTCGGACCGCCATCAGGAGACGATCTGGAGCGTCGAGGTAGAAGACGGTGGCCAACCGACAGAAGGGACGGCCGGCCGGCCACCCCCCTAGGCCGGCCCGCCGACTTTGGCGGCGCCGCCTCTCCAAAGTCGGCAGCAGTGCTTCCACCGCCTTGGAGACCTATAAAATGGACCCCCCGGCCTCAGAAGCAACTCGCACCATCACACTTCATCCAAGTGTTCATTAGTTTAGTAGTAGCTTTGGGAGTTAGAGTAGAGTAGAGTAGAGTGAGAGCTCTCTCGGGCTTCCGGAGTCTTCTCGGAGTTCGGTATAGTTCTTTGTATCCTTACTCTTTTGAGATATTATTTTATTCAATAATTAGTTTTATCTTTATTTATTTCTTTTAGTAATTCTTTTCTATTTAGTTTATTTATTCTGTTAAGTAAGTGCTCGTAGAAGTCTTGTTGTGGGATTCGTGATTGTTGGAGTACGTAAGTACGAGAGAGTGCCTTCGTCGAGATGACGTCGTGTGAAATCTGTGCTTGTTTATTCTTAGATAGGACTGCTCCGTTGATCAAGAGTAGTTCCTCTAGGCGGGTTGTAAGCGTGGCGCTTATATCTTGGCCTATGCACGTTTGGCACCTGTTGACGGTCGTTAAATCATAAAATGACCGTCAACTTATCGGCGAATAAAAGGTATACACCAATTTTTCTTGCATTAAACTAATAAAGTTCCACAAGTTTTGGATGAGATCTTGTTTTGCAAGGTACATAGGAATATTGGTGTAATTGTGCTTACAATCATGGAGAAATAGCAAATATCCAAATGCACATGTTAAAGCAAGACTATGCTCCGACATCTCGACGACATTCGACGCAAGAAATAAGGAATGACTTGGACATCGAGAAATAATTATTCAAATGAGAAATTTGATCCCTCCATGTCAAAGGCCTCGTCAAGATAGTCGAATGGGCTTTTGGATCACCCAATTCGGAGTTCGGGAGCAGGAGTTATGCCTCGCGGAAGATTGCAGAAAATCCAGGAAAAAGCTGGCCGGCCGGCCCAAACACCTGGCCGGCCGGCCGGCCCGAGCCAAACTCCAACAGCCTCAATCTTCCTCCAGTCGGTTCCAGAGGCGGTCACAAGCCACTTGACGCACCGGCCAAGCCAAGGGGACGTCGGCAAGAAGGAATATTCCACGAAATGCTCCAAGACCTTCTCCACTCTCTCAAGGCAACTCCACTATAAATAGAGGACCCCTCCCCTCACTCCAACCGGCACCTCACACTTGAGAAGAGAAGACCCCAAGTAGGGTCACGCTCTTTCTCATGGAAGATCACTCCACTTGTGTAGTTTAGAATAGGATTAGTATTTTAGTCATGCGAGTTAGAGTAGAAGTGAGAGCTTCGCTCGGAGCTCCGGAGTTCTCTTCGGAGTTTGGGTAAAGTTCTCATGTATCTTTTTTTTCATACTTTCTTTAATATAATTATTTTCTTATTTATTTATTTTCTTATTTATTTAATTTAGTTTTCCTTTTAGTTTATATTTATTTATTTAAGTAATTGTTATAGAGAAATTCTTGTGTTGGTTCCACGTCCATGCAATGGTAGATAAGGATAGATTACCCGCTGGTCTATACGCAAGTAATTTATTCGGATTTACTATAATGGGTGGTTTGTCCCAAAAGCTTAGGGTAAATTATTTAGGATGATTGCTTGTATGGTTCAAGGAATTATTCTAGACGTGAGTTTGCATCCAACCCCACGGAGGATGGTAGCCGCGAGTGTATGTGACAGCTACATCGGTCTCTGTAATCCACCACGTCCGGGTTGGACCCAGCAGGGTCTTAATTATAGCGGGTGGTTCCCTAGGTTGCTCCAGCAGACCTAGCACATCTGTCGGCGTTCAGCAACCGGCCGACGAGTAGATTTGTGCGCGGCTCGACGGCGACCGGAATGTTTGTGTCTGACACAGTGAGTTATACTGGTTCAGGCAAGAGAAGCCCTACGTCCAGTTCTTAGGTTTTTGCTCGTATTGCTCGTAGTAGGGGTCACAAGCTGTGGCGAGAGAGGGATTCGCTCCCAGGTCTCTGTTTTTTTGCCTTGTGTCTGTGTGTCAAGAGAGCTCTCTGTAAGCTAAAAAAGCCTCCTCTTTCCTGGGCCCAATCCTCCCTTTTATACGACAAGGGTGAACGGTTACAGATGGAGGAAAGAAGAAAAAGAAAAGAAAGTAAAGATGGGCTGAAAGGAGGTGGAGACGGAGTCGGTCCGTCTTCGCTGGCCCCGGTGTTTTCCGCCGCAATCTACGCACCAGGTGGTGTGATGACGTAGTCCGTGTCTTATCTGGGCGCTGTGGAGCGCCCATTCCCTGATTGTTGGCGCTGCTTAATACGAATATTTCACCGCCAACACCATTCAATAAAAGCCATCACACAAGGATAAAATGAACATTCTTTTATATTAATGGCTCTCCACAAGTTTTGTTGGAGTATTTGAATGCAGGGAGCAATATGGACGAAATTCACAGGAAACGGGGGATAAAACCCACCGGCCGGCCCAACCATAGGCCGGCCGGCCTGCTCAGGCTCCCACAGAGGTCCAGCTCCTCCCCAGAGGCCTTCTACAGCTTTCCCACGTGGAATTCAAGGCCCAGCCCAATATCAAACAACCGACATTCTAGAACATGGGCTTTTGGGCCTAAACTTGAAGGCCACTCCACTTCTGCCGACCCCATGAAGAAACCGACCTTCTTACCGCCCTCAGGAGTCCATCAGAGCCGTCCAGGGAAGAGGCGGTGGCGAACCGACCACATCAGTGGCCGGCCGGCCACCCTACTAGGCCGGCCGGCCGACCTTTGCTCCACCGACGTCCCAGCTTCGGCCAGATGATCCCCACCGACTCCAGCAAGCTATAAATAACACCCTCCGGCTCCAGAAGCAAGACGCACCTCATTTGATACTTCATTTTAGTCTTTTGGTAGTAGGATAGTGTTGCTAGGAGAGAGTGAGTGAGAGGGAAGGAGAGCTAGAGGCCCCCGGCATGTCGGGACTCTACTTCTTCGTCGCCTCCGGTATGCTCCTCGCCTGGGAGTAGTCGTCTTAGTCTTCCAGGCCGGGCAACATGTAAGAAGATTATTGGTCGGGCAATAAAGTAAGGTATTCTGCTTTATTTATTTGTGGGTTTCAGGTATGCAATGAGTATTTATTTATTTATTGCATAGACTAGCTTATTTGGAGCTCCTCGCTAGTTGTGACGATAGGTGTAAACGCGGTGTTTAGACCTAGAGTTATCCCTGATTTGCTCGTAACCCCACGGAGGATGGTAGCCGCGAGTATGTGTGACAGGCATACCGGTCTCTGTAATCCACCACGTCCGGGTTATTGTTTTTAGTAGGGAGGTCAATAGCACGTAATTCCCCAAGTTAGTTGAACCTAATTCTCGGGTTGCTACCTTGGCATGCGTGTGCCCCGAAACAAATAATAGAGTAAGGACCTTACCAAATTGCCCAGCTACATAGCTTCTTATCATTAGATTGCCTGGCCAGAAGACCCTTTTATTTACTGCTACAAACTCCGCTCCTGTGTGCCACCTTTACGGATCGATACCTCTAGTGTTTAGGCTTTAGTACACTATACGTTCCCTGTGGATTCGATACCCTAGGAATACTCCTTGTGGTGAAAGCTACATCGGTATCCGTACGCTTGCGGATTAATTTCTGTTAGGCCTTAGGACTGCCAACAAGCTTTCTGGCGCCGTTGCCGGGGAACGGTAAGCTGTGCTAAAATTCGAACCTAGAGGCGCCCGTTAAAGGTTTTTATTTTCTTTTGTTTTCTTTTGTTCTCTTTTGTTTTTCTTTTTCTTTTATCATATCATATCATGGACACTCCGTCGATCTTCGACGCCGCTGCTCCGAAAGGAGCACTATTGGAGCCTGCACCAGCATCCAAGCCAATCACAGCTGTCAGTTATGAGATTCGTCCAGAGCTGATTGCCTTGGTGAAGGGATCTGAGTTCCGCGGGGAAGATCATGAAAATCCGTACGCACATATGCGTTACTTCGAGAGGCTCTGTTCCACAGTTGTTACATCAGGAGTTCCGAGAGACAGTTTCAGATGGTTGCTGTTTCCGTTCTCCATCACTAGCAATGCAGAGCTCTGGTATGCCAAGCACGTGAGTGAAGCTCAGGGAGATTGGGCTACTCTCCGGAAGCTCTTCTGTCTCAAATACTTCCCTCTCCACAAGGTTATTGCTCTTCGCAAGAAGATCATTACCTTTGAGCAAGGCAGAAATGAGCCATTAGGAGCTGCCTGGGACCGTTTCCTGACCTACACTCTAGAAGGACCAGATCTGGGAATTCCATCACAAATACTCCTTCAACATTTTGCTGCGGGACTCACTCCGAACAGCCGTAACTTCTTGGATACAGCTTCAGGAGGGTCGTTCCTATACAAAACAATTGAAGAAGGATTTGACGTGTTGGGGAAAATTCTCAGCAATTTGGGCTCCTATGATGCAGTTGCCCCTGAAAAACATGAAGAAGAGGCACAAACCATAGTTGAGACACCTTCAGTTAGCTCACCAGAACAGAAGAAGTGTGCATGTGTGGTACACCCCCAAGCAGAACCACCTCGACCACCGCCAGCTCCGAAGGCAGAACAAGAACCGTTCTATGTCTGCCCCTCGAATCCTACGCTATTCAAGGATAGCCAAATTCTCTCCGAAGGACAGAATCAAGTTGAGTCCACTCTTCCTCTTCTACCATACGAGGAAGAGGTAGACTTAACGAGATTCGGTAATACAAGAACTTACCCGGTGGAGAAGAATTGCTATGTTGAAAAGGCTGAGCTAGATGAGCTAGATTGGGAAGACAAGGTAGATCAAGACACACGTCTGCAGAAACTGTCTGCCGTCTTCAGCGAGGATTGGCTCCAAGAAACAGAATGCTCAGAGAAGGCTATCAAGCTCAATGAAAAGCCTGAGAGCATTCTAGTAAAGTATGAGCATAAACCACCAATTGAGGCTAGCTATGACTTAAGAGCAGGAGTAAACATTCTGTCAAAGCAGCAGGCCCAGCAATTGGCGGTAGACATATCGAGCCTTATACCATCAGGGAAAAGGCTGATATTCCGGAACAAATGCTATCAAGCTGAGGGGATCTTGCGAGAATTGGAACTAGAAATCAATGGGCAACCCCTGCTCATGAATTTCTACATCTTTGACATTCCCGACAAGAACTTCTTCCTTATTGGAACACCGATTGCAGCACTCACAAAGATGAGAAGCGGCCAAGAAGAGTTGGAAGTCCCAATGGGAAGACAAAGCTTCTCCATCGACATCCGAAGAGCACTCAATGCCAAGGCAGAGGAGAAATCTGAGAAGATGGATGAATACGCGGCCATAGAAGAAGCAGCGGCCGTTGAATTCTTAGAAGCTTCGCAGTTTGATACGGAGGAAGATGCACAATACTTCAATGAAGATGAAGACCCTTCCCCCTATGTTCCACTCAATAAGCATGAAGAACCAGCTCCAACACCTGTCGAGCTCAAACAGCTGCCACCTGGTCTCAAGTACAGTTTCCTCTTCAAAGATCAGACCACGCCTGTCATCATCAGTGATAAGCTGTCAGAGGAAGAAGAGAAGAAACTAGTAGCCGTGCTAGAAAAATACAGATCGGTAATAGGCTACTCACTAGCAGATCTCAAGGGAATCAGCCCAGAATTCTGCACACACCGAATCCCGATGGAACCCGATCACAAGCCTGTGCGTGAGCACCAACGACGCTTGAACAATGCCATGAGAGATGTAGTTAAGAAAGAAATTTTGAAGCTACTCAAGGCAGGTATAATTTACCCAGTTCAGGACAGTCAATGGGTTAGCCCCGTCCAGGTAGTACCTAAGAAGGGAGGGATGACAGTTGTGAAGAATGAAAAGAATGAGTTGATCCCTCAGCGCACAGTGACAGGATGGAGGATGTGCATCGATTACAGGAAGCTTAATAAAGCAACCAGGAAAGATCACTACCCACTCCCGTTCATTGATGAGATGCTCGAACGGTTGGCGAAGCACTCGTTTTTCTGCTTCCTTGACGGTTATTCAGGGTACCATCAAATACCTATCCACCCTGAAGACCAAGACAAGACTACCTTCACATGTCCTTATGGCACATTCGCCTACCGACGAATGTCATTCGGGTTGTGTAACGCACCTGCCTCCTTCCAAAGATGCATGATGGCAATCTTCTCAGACTTAGTGGAGAAAATAATGGAAGTATTCATGGATGATTTCTCGGTCTACGGTGAAACATTCGACAGATGTCTCCAGAATCTTGAGAAGGTACTTCAGAAATGCAAGGATGCAGATTTGGTTTTGAATTGGGAAAAATGTCACTTCATGGTGACAGAGGGAATTGTTCTTGGGCACAAGGTCTCTGCTCGAGGGATTGAAGTCGACAAAGCCAAGATTGAGGTAATTGAGTCGCTTCCACCTCCGAGAAACATAAAAGGGATCCGCAGCTTCCTAGGACACGCCGGTTTTTATAGAAGGTTCATCAAGGACTTCTCCAAAAAGGCGAGACCTCTCACCAGTCTCTTGGCTAAGGACGCACCGTTCATCTTCGACAACAAGTGCATGGAGGCATTCAATGAACTGAAGACAGCTTTGATATCAGCCCCCATTATCCAGCCACCCGATTGGTCACTCCCGTTCGAAATCATGTGCGACGCAAGCGACTACGCCGTAGGAGCAGTGTTGGGACAGACTAAGGATAAGAAGCATCATGCCATCGCCTATGCTAGCAAAACTCTCACTGGACCTCAACTCAATTATGCAACCACTGAGAAGGAATTGTTGGCTGTGGTGTATGCTATTGACAAATTCAGATCGTATTTGGTTGGAGCTAAGGTGATAATTTACTCAGATCACGCAGCCCTCAAATATCTCCTGACAAAGAAAGATGCTAAGCCACGTCTTATCCGTTGGATACTCCTCCTTCAAGAATTTGATTTGGAGATCAGAGACAGAAAAGGAGTAGAGAATACTGTGGCAGATCATCTCTCGCGATTGCAGACGGAAGATCCTACTGGACTACCCATTAATGACTGCTTGAGAGATGACATGTTACTAAAGGTAACAAGCACCGACCCCTGGTATGCAAACATTGTCAACTACATTGTAGCAGGATATATACCGCCAGGGGAGGATAAAAAGAAGATCATCAGGGACAGCAAGTATTATCTATGGGACGACCCATATTTATATAAAGTCTGCACCGATGGTCTCCTGAGAAGATGTGTACCCACATGTGAGGCTATGCAAATTATTGACAGATGTCATTCATCAGCCTTTGGAGGTCACTATGGAGTATTTCGTACAAGTGCCAAAGTCTGGCAAAGCGGTTTTTACTGGCCAAACATGTACGAAGATACAAAGGAGTATGTTAGAAGATGTTCTCGCTGCCAGAGAGTAGGAGGGATCAACGCTCGTGATGCCATGCCCCTAACAAATAATCTTCAAATCGATGTCTTCGATTGTTGGGGCATAGACTTCATGGGACCTTTTCCAAACTCTGAGGGATATGAATATATTCTAGTGGCAGTCGACTATGTCTCTAAATGGGTGGAGGCTCTTCCATGTCGAAACGCTGACTCCATCCACTCCAAGAAAATGCTCCAAGAAGTCATCTTCCCACGGTTTGGTACACCTAGAGTACTAATCAGTGATGGGGGCTCGCACTTTATCGACAGGACATTCAGAAAAATGCTCTCATCACTCGGCATTGCTCATAGGGTAGCGACCCCATATCACCCACAGACGAGCGGTCAAGCGGAGACATCTAATAAACAAATCAAAAATATTCTCCTGAAGACCGTCAACCAAATGGGCAAGAATTGGAAGTCGAAGCTGCATGAAGCATTATGGGCATACAGGACAGCTTACAAGACTCCAATCGGCATGACTCCATATCAACTGGTATACGGAAAGACATGCCACCTACCCGTCGAGCTAGAGTTCAAGGCTTACTGGGCAATCAAGAAATGGAACATGGACCTGGACCAAGCCCAAGTCAAGCGACAGATTCAGATCTCAGAGCTCGAGGAGATGAGGGAGAAAGCATACCACAGTTCGAAGCTCTACAAAGAGCGAACGAAACGGTGGCACGACAAGCGCATTCGGGAGAAGCACTTCACACCAGGTGATAAGGTACTTATGTACAACTCCCGTGTTAAATTATTTGGTCATGGTAAGCTTAGAAGTAAGTGGGATGGCCCCTATACGGTGGTGGAAACATCTAACCATGGGGCCGTCACTCTCCAAGGTAATGACGGAGAGCACTTTAAGGTAAATGGCCAGCGCTTAAAAATCTTTCTAGAACCCTCCATGCCGGAACTCGAGGAAGTAGATGTCATCGAGTTCACGTGAAAATCACCATCTACGGTCTAGCCCCGACCTTAACCGAGCCATGTTTTTCCCTTTTTCTTATTTACTTTTTCTTTATATTCAAATAAAAATAAAAATTTTGGTTTTCGGGGGAAACGCTGGCCGGCCGGCCAGGCCCTCAGGCCGGCCGGCCCCTCAGATTTTCAAAATTTTTCGAAACTTTTTGTGGCGGCGCCCCCGATCAAACCAAACAGAATACCAAACCCTACCCTGCGATTCGGAGCCTATCTCGCCTGGAGTGGATTTTTCACCTTCTTAAACACATTGAAAATTCATTTTTCTCCACTCCTCCATCTCAAAAGTTTCGGCCATGGCTGAGAAAGCACCCTACCAGAGCTTCTCCACCATGTCTCCCACCAATTCCAATGCCCCCATTTCAAGAACCTCCAACACCGCCGCTCGAAAGCAGCGATCCGCCTATCTCGACCAATTTTCGGTCAACAACGGCGAGGGATCCAGCGCGGCAAGGTACCTCGACTTCGTGGACACCTGGGGGGCCGAGCTGGAGGCAGACCTGCTCGCAGCCGGGGCAAACCCCGGCCGGCCGGCCTGCCCACCTGGCCGGCCGGCCAGCCCGAGGCGCGGCAGGAGCCCATCCAGGGCGAGCGCGAGCCCCAAGCTCAGGGAGATTCCTTTCTCCCTCTGGTGGCGTCGGGAAGAAGCAGTACCGCGGCGGCATCACGCATCCCGTGGTCGGCGAGCTGTCCCCCAAGACGGGGAAATCTCCAGCGCTTCCGACTCCTACTCCAAGGGTGGAGATCGCGCCGGCGTACCCCGTGGTGGAACAATCCGAAGAGGATCCGGACGAGCCCACGGACGCCAGCCAATCCAAGGATGAGTCTTCCCATAGGACATCTAACGGTGCCTGGGAGAACGCTCCCCCCTTCACCTATCTGGGTGCTAGGGGCAAGAAGTGGAGCGAGAAGGTGATGTACTACAAGGCGCCTAAAGGGCTCATCTTGAAGGCTGAGTCGAATGACTCATCACCCGCGCAGAAGCTGCGTCGCCGTTCGCCGCCGCCGATCACCGGTCCTCCCGGCCAGATGGAGTTCAGCGATGGCGCCCATGACCCCATCAAGGAGCTGCAGATCGCGCTCCAAAGGATGGAGGCGCGCCTTGCTAAGGTGGAGGACAACCAGGGTGAGATGCACATGGATCTGGAGGACAACAAGGACAAGATCAATCTTGTCCGGAAAGGGAGCATGGCCAAGATGAAGAGGCTCTACAAGCTCACAGGGTTCAGCGAGCACTTCGAGGCCCCCTCACCATAGGAGCATTAGGATTAGAGAGCGGCGCTTATTAGTTTGCTTTTGTTTAATTTCCCTTCAAATTCGTTTAGGTTTGCTTTGAATTAAATTAGGTTTGCTTAATTTATTTCCTTATGTAAAAGCGCCCAATGCTCCTCTGAATAAAATAAAAATTTGCCTCTTAATGTTTACTGAAATGAGTGTTTATTTAATTGATTGTTGGTTTATGTGGGTAACCACATAAACCAACCTCTGTACACTCACAATTCCCCGAGCGCGCAGGATAAAAATGTTGTACAGGTGATTGTGCACTGCCACGACGAAACAGAGGCGGAACGGGGCACATGTCCCGCCGGCCGGCCCACAGGCCAGGCCGGCCGGCCTGGCTCGAACGCCGAACAGGTTCAAATTTTTCTGACTTGTTCTGTTATATCCCCTCTGCCTGTTTCACCTGTTTGCTAATAAAATAAAAAGATTTTACGAAGATAAAACCAAATAAAAACAAAATTCTTTTAACATCATCGGTTTTATGATAATGTTATTTCACAATTTTTTCTTGCTCACAATATTCTATTAAGGACGCTCTTGTCTATTTTGTTGTGAGGTTTGATATATGCTTAAATCTTGACTCCTATCTTTCCATGATTTTCTCGGAAATCTTACTTGCCTTTCAATCTGACTGTCACAAATTCTCTAAAAATACCTATTAGAGCCAAACAAAGATAGATTTTATAACTCCTCAAAAGCTAATCTTTTTGTGGTGAGTTCAATTAAGGTTTAATTCTCTAAAGTTGCATGCACTCCTCAAATGTCAGTCACACATATGGAAGTGACTCATCCACCTGATGGCAGGCATTGAAAGAAAATTCTGCCTTATTGCTCTCTGCCCCGCACTAAGAGGCTCCTTCTTGCCTTATGTATCCTGGGAACCTCTCTATAAAAAAAAAAAAAGAGAGAGAGAGAGAGAAAAGTTCCCCAATTAAAAAAAAAAAAGAGAGAGGCAAGAAGGATTGATATATTCATTCTGGGCAGAGTGCATAAGACACAATCTTTCCGCCAAAGTATGAGTCATATCCAAAAGAATCATTTTGCCATTGACTGGACTAGGAGGATGTGCATTGCTCTTTCTAGAATTTCCCCTTAATTTTACAATATCTGCAGAAGATTATGCTCTCCTTACCAAACCCCAGATATAAGCCATAGCAGAAAATAAGGAAAGCATCTTTTGAGTGAAGACAGGTTTTTCCACAACTCTGAGTGACTCAGACTTTGAGAATTTGTATGACACGATGAGAAGAAAGGGAAAGTTTGAAATCCGAGGGATCTTTGGGTTTGAAAAGGGTCTTTGATTTTCGCTGTTCAACCTTTCAACTTCTCAAGACAATGAGCTTTAGCCACTTACACATAGTGAGCCTGAAGAAATTGTTGAGATAATTCTATCATATCACCTTGATGATGTCTTTTTCTTTGGTTCAATCTTTTTGCTCGGGACGAGCAAAGATCTAAGTCTGGGGGGGTTGTTGGCGCTGCTTAATACGAATATTTTACCGCCAACACCATTCAATAAAAGCCATCATACAAGGATAAAATGAACATTCTTTTATATTAATGGCTCTCCACAAGTTTTGTTGGAGTATTTGAATGCAGGGAGCAATATGGACGAAATTCACAGGAAACGGGGGATAAAACCCACCGGCCGGCCCAACCATAGGCCGGCCGGCCTGCTCAGGCTCCCACAGAGGTCCAGCTCCTCCCCAGAGGCCTTCTACAGCTTTCCCACGTGGAATTCAAGGCCCAGCCCAATATCAAACAACCGACATTCTAGAACATGGGCTTTTGGGCCTAAACTTGAAGGCCACTCCACTTCTGCCGACCCCATGAAGAAACCGACCTTCTTACCGCCCTCAGGAGTCCATCAGAGCCGTCCAGGGAAGAGGCGGTGGCGAACCGACCACATCAGTGGCCGGCCGGCCACCCTACTAGGCCGGCCGGCCGACCTTTGCTCCACCGACGTCCCAGCTTCGGCCAGATGATCCCCACCGACTCCAGCAAGCTATAAATAACACCCTCCGGCTCCAGAAGCAAGACGCACCTCATTTGATACTTCATTTTAGTCTTTTGGTAGTAGGATAGTGTTGCTAGGAGAGAGTGAGTGAGAGGGAAGGAGAGCTAGAGGCCCCCGGCATGTCGGGACTCTACTTCTTCGTCGCCTCCGGTATGCTCCTCGCCTGGGAGTAGTCGTCTTAGTCTTCCAGGCCGGGCAACATGTAAGAAGATTATTGGTCGGGCAATAAAGTAAGGTATTCTGCTTTATTTATTTGTGGGTTTCAGGTATGCAATGAGTATTTATTTATTTATTGCATAGACTAGCTTATTTGGAGCTCCTCGCTAGTTGTGACGATAGGTGTAAACGCGGTGTTTAGACCTAGAGTTATCCCTGATTTGCTCGTAACCCCACGGAGGATGGTAGCCGCGAGTATGTGTGACAGGCATACCGGTCTCTGTAATCCACCACGTCCGGGTTATTGTTTTTAGTAGGGAGGTCAATAGCACGTAATTCCCCAAGTTAGTTGAACCTAATTCTCGGGTTGCTACCTTGGCATGCGTGTGCCCCGAAACAAATAATAGAGTAAGGACCTTACCAAATTGCCCAGCTACATAGCTTCTTATCATTAGATTGCCTGGCCAGAAGACCCTTTTATTTACTGCTACAAACTCCGCTCCTGTGTGCCACCTTTACGGATCGATACCTCTAGTGTTTAGGCTTTAGTACACTATACGTTCCCTGTGGATTCGATACCCTAGGAATACTCCTTGTGGTGAAAGCTACATCGGTATCCGTACGCTTGCGGATTAATTTCTGTTAGGCCTTAGGACTGCCAACACTGATCCGCACTGTTATTCGCTGTCGATACACTGTTGGTACCTGTGGAGTTGGGCGACGGTCATTCCGCACACAGTTGCTACTGTGTAGCGTACTTGATGCATGCATTCGCCTTTCCACGCCTGATCCGGATGCGACGCCCCCACTCCGCCGTACGTCAGGCATAGTGCTCTTCTGCGCCGTCCAGGAGTAGATATGGGGCGTCTTCTTATCCGAAACTGGCCGGCCGTACGCCTGAATTTGACTCACGCACCCGCGCCGCTCCCGAGCTCATTTCCCGGCCGATGTGGTCGGGTTTGCTTCGGGTCGAGGTCCTCCGCCGATCCCGACCACTGTCGGGGCACATGGATGGCGAACGGCGGCTGGCCGGTGTTTGGTCGGAGGAGTCGCTCGACTCCGTGGCGCCCGACTCCCTCCGCGGGGAGTCGGGTTCGCTGCCACGTCCGTGCCGGGCTCCTTTCATGCTGGACCAACCGCAGTCCTGAGTGGAGGGCCGTGCCCATGCAGCCAAGTGTGCCCGGGCCTTTAGCAGGCCGTGAGGAACAGAGGCCTTTGTGGGCAAAAGGCCGTTGCTGCGTCCTTCGCCCCCATGTTGACACCAAAATCTGGACAAGGACCCGCTGTCAGTAGATGACAGAGTACGCGCCGGGTGAAGAAAGGGTTTTGCGCAAAGTAATAGCCCACCGGAGATCATGAAGCCGAAGAAAACATGCGCGTGTGCGTGTGGGTTTGTTTTTCCCTTTTAAATTTCTTTCCTTTTCTAGATTAAGAAAGGATTGACCGAGTTGTGGTCAAGTAGGAGTCATGTTTAAGTCCAAATCGGACTCTCGCCTCGGGTGTATAAATATAAACCCAGGTGCTTGTAATCAAAAACAACCAATACAATCAACCTTTCGGCGCATCGCCACAATTTCTCGACGGGTTTTTTCGTCACCGGCGTCCATCGGGGCTCCGGCTCGACTGGATCTCGTCAGGTAAGCGCATCGATCTGATTATGTCGACTTGTCCATGATTAAGACTGATGTGGCTGCTAGTTATCCGGTAATCTAGATCAATCTAGGGTTTACATCGTGCGTCGACTGCATGGAATTGTTTAAGACCTGGTCTAATTCTTTGTTGCGGTTAGTTGACTTGTCCTCGCCGCAGCCTTGTTGCCGATTGCTGATGTCGATTTCTGTTTGATCTGGTTACTCGAGTCACGGTTAAGGTATTTTGTCGATTAGATCTGCTCTTGGTGATTGGGTAGGCAGTCTGACTTGTCCTGTCTGCTTCGCTTAGTTGACGTGTCCTCGGCGAAACAGTTGCTAAGGGTCAGATCTAGTTTACTGAGTACCTGGGACCGGTAGTTGCCGATTATATTTGTATCTGCCGATCGTGTAGAGCAGTTTGACGTGTCCTGTTCTACTTCACTTAGTTGACGTGTCCTCGGTGAAGCGATTGTCAGATTATGGGTATAATTAGTGGTTACTGGTTTAGTCGTTCTTTCGGGGTGTTTAGCCGATTGCTTACCACGTTCAGATCTATGCTTGCGTGCCTTTAAATATCTCATTGCTCCTGTTCAAGCATAGTCTGAGCCTCCTTTTGTCGATTGTCGATCTACCTTACTGTGCTACTTGCCGATAGATTTTGCCGATTGCATGCTTTGCTGATTGCCGATTCTGATGCATGCTTTGCTATTTATCGTGCGAGTATTTACTGTTGCGACATGTCGATTCGTTTCTAGCCGTCAGCCGAGTGCTTATTCGATTATATTTTTATCCACTAACATCGGCTGCGGTTACGCATCGGCCTGTCCGGGGCCGATAGTCCGGGAATTTTACACGCTTCTCGTCTTTGTCGATTTGCAGGGAAAATCGACTGGCACGCTCCGGAATTCACCGCGTTCCAAGTTTTTGGCGCTGAACAGAGTTAAGCAAATCTCTCAGGCCGCGTGTGCGAGCGGTAGAACACACATTTTACCGTCAACACACTTTTTGGCACGCCCGGTGGGACAGATCAAGTTCTTCGAAGCAGATGGCGTTCGTTCAAGCTGTTGCTGATGATGGTACTTTGCTCGTCGATGCAAAGGGCCACAAGATCATGATTCCTGCTCCGTTTGTTCGAGATGATAAAGATTCTTCTGAAGTCACTGGCAACAATGAGCTCAATGCTTGGGAGAAAATGTCTTTGGATCAGAAAAAGGCATATCAGAGTTATCTGTATGATTGCCAAGTGAAGTACTTTGAGACCATCAAGATGACACGTGGCAAGATTACAGCAGTATTGGCTTCACCAGTGGTGATGAGAGCAGAAGAATTGGCTACAATCAAAGCTGCGAAGATGCCAGATCAAGCTCTGTTGGATGAAGTCGTGAATACTGCGGTTCACAAGGCTTTCATTAACCAGTCAGGGGTGCTTGTTAACACTCTGTACAACATGCTCAAGGCATTTGCTGATGGGACCTTGCAGTTTGATTCTGGATTCATGGGGCCAGCATTTACTTTACCAACTGCTACACCAGTACGTCCTGCACCTCCTGGTGGTCAACCCACGGTTCAAGAAGAGACAAGCGCTGCTGGTCAGCAAAGGCAACCATATGGCATGCCACCAGAGTTGTGGTCTACAAGTGCTCAAGCTTTGGCTGCAGGGACTGCCCGGGTATCGGCGCCAAGTCTTATTGATGCGCCGTTGTCCACGCAGAAAGAAGCAGGTGGTACAACTACTGAGCCAAGGATTAGTCAAACTCCTCAGACAAGACACCATTTAGCTCCCAATGTCAATCCTGCACTGTTCAACCAGGAGATACCGCAAGGCTATCACAGAGTGGCAGATTACAGCGAACACTACAAGGAGCAACCTGCTCAGGTTCAGTCACAACCGCAGCCATCGTCTCAGATGGCTGGGGGGCAAGTGCAGAATTCATCAGAAGATATAGTTGCCAGGTTGGCTGAAGTCATGAAGGAGCAGTTTGATCTCAAGCCCAAGGAGCAGAACTTCATGTATCGACGTCCATATCCAGAGTGGATGGAACAAGTTGCCTTACCACATCGATACAAGTTGCCAGAGTTTGGCAAATTTTCTGGACAGATAATGTCTCTACAGTGGAGCACATCAGCCGATATTTGGCACAGTTGGGAGAGGCATCGGCACAAGATGCATTGAAGGTCCGATTGTTTCCTCTGTCATTATCTGGATCGGCATTCTCATGGTTCACCTCCCTCCCTGCGGGATCCGTGCGGAATTGGGCCGATTTGGAGAAGAAATTCCACTCTTATTTCTTCACTGGCATGGCAGAGCTGAGCATATCAGATTTGACAGCTGTTCGTCAGAAGGCTGGAGAGTCAGTTGCCGATTTTGTCCAAAGGTTCAGAGTCATCCGTGGCAGGTGCTATAACCTGAATCTGACGGATCGGCAAATGGCTGAGATTGCTTATCAAGGTTTGCTGCCTCAGATCAGAGACAAGTTTGCCCCTCAAGAAGTCGATGGCTTGGCACAACTCTTTCAGAAGGCGTCGATTCATGAAGGGCGTGTCCAGAATACACGTGGCAGACAGTTTCAGGCGGCTTATGCTGATTATTCTTCTGATTCTGATGACGACACTGAAGTTGCTCTTGCTGAGTGGACCAGGAACAAGAAGACTGTTCTCTGTCCGTGGGTCAAGCAGAAGGAAGAAGAAAAGAAGTATGACTTTGACATCAACAAAGCCGACAAGATATTCGATCTACTGCTACAAGAGAAGCTTATTCAACTCCCACCTAATCACACGTTGCCTCCAGCTGAGGAGTTGAAGAAGATCAAGTGGTGCAAGTGGCATAATACTCCCTCTCATCACACCAATGAGTGCAAAGTATTCAGGCAACAGATCCAATCGGCAATTGAGAGTGATCGCATTAAATTCTCTGGTCAGAAGCCGATGAAGATTGATGGGCATCCTTTTCCAGTCAACATGATCGGTGGATCTGCTGGATTGATCGGCAAATACTCAAGGAAAAGAGAGAGGGAAGACAAGAGGATTAGTGATGATGACTTCGATCCACACTGGAACTGTCCGTTCTTCCAGTACTGTTGGGAGCAAGGTATGAAGCTGCCACCAATTGAAGGTTGCCCAGGCTTGTAGCAGAAGATCTGGAGATTTGTACAGGGAAGTTGGTTCTTCAAGCCGAGGTCCTATGAGGAAAACAGCATCAAGGGTTTCTGTGCATGAAAGACTTGGTCCTGTCAATCAAGTTGAAGATTATGAAGAAGACCAGGGCGAATTCACAGAAGAAGGCCAATGGTGTCCGAGTGGTATTTTTACCAAGACTCAGAAGAGAAGAGTACAGAGGGCACGTTGCCGGGAGCTGAACAAGGATGTGAACCAGGAAGATGATCATGATAAGGGGCCCAAGTCAAAAAAGGTATGGAGACCAAAAGTCAAATCTCAAATACATGAAGTTGAAGCTCCTGTCAATATGGTATTTATGCTGCCGCGAGAATTTAGTTCTTTGGACATTAATGAGTCGGAAGAAGAAGCTTCTGCCGAGTTGTTATTGGGTCCACGGCAGGCAGTGTTCGAGAAGCCGTCTGGTGTTGATCATCTCCATATGAGGGCTCTGTACCTCAATGGTTTCATCAATGGCAAGCCGATGAGCAAGATGATGGTCGATGGTGGTGCTGCTGTCAATGTTTTGCCGATGGCAACGTACAGGAAGATCGGCAAACTGCCTGAAGAGCTGACCAAGACCAACATGACGTTAAGGGACTATGGGGGCAGGAGCTCCGAAGTCAAAGGAGTCACTAATGTCGAAGTCACTATCGGAAGCAAGACTTTGCCAACGACGTTCTTTGTAATTGAAGGCAAAGGTTCGTACGCCGTACTGCTGGGTAGGGATTGGATTCATGCTAATTGCTGTATCCCTTCCACGATGCATCAGCTCCTTATCCAGTGGATCGGCGACGAGGTGGAGACTATTCAAGCTGATAGATCGGTAAGTGTGGCTACTGCAGACTTTTTGCCGATGATGGTGGAAAACTTGCCGTGCATATCAGGAACTTACTGGGAAGTGGATGCTAGCAATTGCAGAATTTGATCTTAAATATGAATCTCCCAAAGCTGTGAAGGCCCAGGTATTTGCTGATTTGATAGTTCAGCATAGGGGGCATGATGAAAGCGTGGTGGAGCCAGTTCCATGGCGCTTATTGTTTGACGGATCGATTTGCAAAAATGGATCTGGTATCGGCATTGTCATTGTAACACCAAAAGGATCCAGGTTTGAATTCTCATTCACAGTAGAAGCTCATACTAACAATCAAGTTGAATATGAGGCTGTGTTGAAAGGACTACAATTGTTGAAGGATGCCAATGCCGATTTGTTGAAGTTGTTGGGGATTCTTTGCTGATTGTGGGGCAATTGAATGGTGAATATGAATGCAAAGATGAAGTGCTTCGGAGTTATTATCAGAAGTGTCAAGATCTAATGAAGAACTTCAAGCATATCACATTCAGCCATATTCCTCGACAAATGAATTCTGAAGCTAATAACCTGGCTCAACATGCATCTGGGTATCGGCTTAATATAGGTTCTGTTGATAATGAAGCCGATGTCGATTTGCAAGATTGGAGGGTTGAGATAGTGAATTACTTGAAGGATCCGACCCAGAAAACGTCCAGAGAGTTGCGGTACAAGGCAATAAAATATGTGCTAGTTGATGATCAGCTTTATTACAGGACGTTGGAAGGAATTCTATTGAAGTGTTTGAATGCCGATGAAGCCAAGAAGATGCTGATGGAGGTTCACGATGGGATTTGTGGGACTCATCAGTCGGCATTCAAGATGAAATGGTTAATCAGGAGAGGTGGATATTTCTGGCCTACCATGCTTGAGGATTGTTTTGAATATTATAAGGGCTGTCAGGATTGTCAGAAGTACGGATCGATTCAAAGAGCTCCAGCATCAGTGATTGTCAAGCCGTGGCCATTCAGAGGATGGGGAATCGACATGATTGGTGAGATTAATCCTTCTTCCAGTAAGGGACATAAATATATATTGGCAGCAACGGATTATTTCACCAAGTGGGTTGAAGCAGTGCCTTACAGAAGTGTGGCATCAAGGGATGTGATTGCTTTTGTTAAAGAGCACATAATCTTCAGGTTCGGTATCCCTCAGACTATCACTACAGATCAAGGTTCTATTTTTATTTCTGAAGAGTTCAGAGATTTTGCTGATGATATGGGTATTAAATTATTGAATTCATCACCATATTATGCCCAAGCAAATGGTCAAGCTGAAGCTTCGAACAAATCCTTGATCAAGTTGATTAAGCGCAAGATTAATGATCAGCCAAGAAAGTGGCATACTTCGTTAGCTGATTCATTATGGGCATATCGGATGTCTCGTCATGGGTCAGTACAAGTAACACCATATCAGTTGGTGTATGGGCATGAAGCTGTTTTGCCATGGGAAGTTACTGCCGGGTCAAGAAGAGTTGATCTGCAAAATCAATTGACGGCAGAGCAGTACCATGATCTCATGATGGATGAATTAGAAGATGTCAATCAGCAGCGGTTGACTGCGTTGAAGAAAATTCAAGATAATAAAGTACGGGTGGCTCGGCATTATAATAAGAAGGTGGTGACTAAGCAATTTGATGAAGGAGATCTCGTTTGGAAGGTTAAGTTGCCGATTGGCGTGCGAGATAATCGTTTCGGCAAGTGGTCACCTAATTGGGAAGGTCCCTATATAATTAGCCGATGCGTGCCCGGTAATGCTTATTTTTTGAAAGAACTGGATGGGGAAGAATTTGGCCGAGCGCTTAATGGAAAATATTTGAAGAAGTATTACCCCAGCATCTGGGTTGGTTCTTAAAAGTGTTCGGTTAAATTTCCAGTTGAGCCGACGTTAAGAGCGTCGTCTTCGAGATGGCCGATGTCGATTGATGTCGCCCTTAGGGAAAATGTGCAGAAAGAACAGAAGAAGACAATGAAGTTCTTATGATTTACAAGGAATTACACCATACATGGGAGTACAAAGTTCTTGCACCAAGAATACACACTGCGGCTGCTGTCAAGTGTCAACCAAGTGCTGACACAGGATAGGATGGGTCGTTGCTCCAGCGTACGAGGAGAGGAGCAAATGCATGGACCGCATCACGTCGAAGAAGATGTTATCCCTGAGAAGGAACCTTGTCTGACGAAGAGCATGAGTTCTTCCTCGCAGCCTGAAGAGGAGCCGCCATCTTCAGGGATTAGCTCAAGAGGGATAGCGTCGGGATGAAAGAGATAGGAGAAAAGCAAAAGGAAGGCAAGAGGTCAGAGCATAGATCTGAGAGAAGAGCTCATGATTGCTTTCTTGCTGTTCAGGATGCATTGGTCAGGCTTTGTGAAAGGGATTTTTATTGCTGGCCATTGTGTTGATGATTTCGGTGAAGGGAGCCGGTCCTTTTATAGGACAAGATGCAGAAGAAGATAAGA
Organism: Eragrostis nindensis; assembly: GCA_012490785.1. NCBI lineage: Eukaryota > Viridiplantae > Streptophyta > Magnoliopsida > Poales > Poaceae > Eragrostis > Eragrostis nindensis. The sequence continues at coordinate 109,159 of JAAXCT010000928.1, forward strand.
TCGTGGAATAGTGAAAGACCTATTGCAAATTAAAGCATTTGGTACGAATTGTCTGCCGAAGGGGTGCACGCCATGTGAAGACAAAGGTACAGCTCATCAAGACAAATGTACAGTTTTCACGTGAAGGGTCATTTAGAAGCTTGCAGACATGATGAATGGTGGAACAACCCGGCGCATGGAAATTCCATACCCCGCTTGGGGGGCATGTGTTGACACCAAAATCTGGACAAGGACCCGCTGTCAGTAGATGACAGAGTACGCGCCGGGTGAAGAAAGGGTTTTGCGCAAAGTAATAGCCCACCGGAGATCATGAAGCCGAAGAAAACATGCGCGTGTGCGTGTGGGTTTGTTTTTCCCTTTTAAATTTCTTTCCTTTTCTAGATTAAGAAAGGATTGACCGAGTTGTGGTCAAGTAGGAGTCATGTTTAAGTCCAAATCGGACTCTCGCCTCGGGTGTATAAATATAAACCCAGGTGCTTGTAATCAAAAACAACCAATACAATCAACCTTTCGGCGCATCGCCACAATTTCTCGACGGGTTTTTTCGTCACCGGCGTCCATCGGGGCTCCGGCTCGACTGGATCTCGTCAGGTAGCGCATCGATCTGATTATGTCGACTTGTCCATGATTAAGACTGATGTGGCTGCTAGTTATCCGGTAATCTAGATCAATCTAGGGTTTACATCGTGCGTCGACTGCATGGAATTGTTTAAGACCTGGTCCAATTCTTTGTTGCGGTTAGTTGACTTGTCCTCGCCGCAGCCTTGTTGCCGATTGCTGATGTCGATTTCTGTTTGATCTGGTTACTCGAGTCACGGTTAAGGTATTTGTCGATTAGATCTGCTCTTGGTGATTGGGTAGGCAGTCTGACTTGTCCTGTCTGCTTCGCTTAGTTGACGTGTCCTCGGCGAAACAGTTGCTAAGGGTCAGATCTAGTTTACTGAGTACCTGGGACCGGTAGTTGCCGATTATATTTGTATCTGCCGATCGTGTAGAGCAGTTTGACGTGTCCTGTTCTACTTCACTTAGTTGACGTGTCCTCGGTGAAGCGATTGTCAGATTATGGGTATAATTAGTGGTTACTGGTTTAGTCGTTCTTTCGGGGTGTTTAGCCGATTGCTTACCACGTTCAGATCTATGCTTGCGTGCCTTTAAATATCTCATTGCTCCTGTTCAAGCATAGTCTGAGCCTCCTTTTGTCGATTGTCGATCTACCTTACTGTGCTACTTGCCGATAGATTTTGCCGATTGCATGCTTTGCTGATTGCCGATTCTGATGCATGCTTTGCTATTTATCGTGCGAGTATTTACTGTTGCGACATGTCGATTCGTTTCTAGCCGTCAGCCGAGTGCTTATTCGATTATATTTTTATCCACTAACATCGGCTGCGGTTACGCATCGGCCTGTCCGGGGCCGATAGTCCGGGAATTTTACACGCTTCTCGTCTTTGTCGATTTGCAGGGGAAATCGACTGGCACGCTCCGGAATTCACCGCGTTCCAAGTTTTTGGCGCTGAACAGAGTTAAGCAAATCTCTCAGGCCGCGTGTGCGAGCGGTAGAACACACATTTTACCGTCAACACCCCACTGGGCCACCACACGGGCGCAGCTTCCCGTCACTCAGCTGTATGCAAGGCCTGTGGGTCTCGGTCAACTTCCGTGTATTGATACTCCGTATGTATACTGTATAGGGTACCTAGAAAATGGGTACCCGACAGTAGCCCCCGAGTCCTGACGAGAGCGCCGTGCTGTCGTCGGGACTGATACGGCTGCCGGACGTGGCCATTCACTTCGCTGGCGGGTGCGCGCGAGCGCACCCGCCGGATGTAGCCCCCGAGGCTGGGAGCTAGTAGGAGACTAGCTTCCAGGCTTTTCTCAAGTTTTCTCGGTGTGACGTTGCAGCGAGCTGTGTCGTTTGCCTGTAGCCGCGATGACTGAGCCCCCGGACCTCCTCTTATGTCCGAGGGGGGAGTGCACTGATCCGGTGGGTAAACTGGTGCACGGCGGATTTCTCCCTGACCTTACCCAGAGGGCGCGGCCGCCGAAGCCTGCAGCCCACGGGCCGGCTGTAGTGGGATTCCGCTTTTCCTTCGCTTGTCGCGTTGTGTTGGGCTTATCCGCATGGCGTCGATGTGGCAGGGTAGTGCTCTTTGGCTTCTGCAGCCATCTCCTTGTGCTCCCAGCTCATGCTAGACCGCGTGACGCGCCTATAAATAGGGCCGCATCCTTGGCTTGGTTTTCCCGAACTCATCATGTCTAAGCGCCAGAAATCTAGTTCACGCAAGGGAGGTTCAAAGGGAGGAGGAGGAGGAGAGGGCGTCGTACCCTCTACCCCTGCTTCGCACTTTTTACCTCCTCCACCACCAAGCACTTGCCAAGATCTGGTTCCAGTGGTTGAAGCGGTTCCGCTTGCGGTGGTGCCTCCAGATCCGGTAGCCGGGAGCTCGGCGCCCGAGTCGGAGAGGCCTGAGGTCATCATCCTTTCCTCCGACGAGGGAGGAGACAATGACTCGGGCCCGACGACCCAGGCCGGCCGTCGACGTTCGACCGGTGCTCGCCAGCGCCACCGCAGGTTTCCGTCCTGTTTTGGCGTAGCCCACCGGACTCGGAGTCATTCCCGCGAGGATTAGACGGGCTTCCGTCAACCCTCGGCGTCGTAGGAGTCGCTCCTGCGAGGATTACGTGGCCTTGGATTGAGCACCGCCACCCTCGAGGTAGAATCCCCGGCGCCGACCTACGGGTTCCACCCACTCATAGGAATTTTTGCTGCGGGTGGATCCAGTACGGGCCTCTAGGCCTGCTTATCCGGCCATTTGTGGCCAATCCATGGATTCATGGACTAATGTAATCTCTTTTCCTGTTAACGATCTTTCGATCAGCTTTGTACACAGAAATCCATGGAATAAAGAGGCTTATTTAGACCCGTTTTAGTTTGTGATGCGACCACGCTGTTGGTCTCTTGTGCGAATGCGTGCCTTCGGGCCCCCGATCGTTTCGGGAGTCCGGCCGAAGACGGTTTCGACTTTGTTCGTTTGTCCTTCCGCATCCTGTCGGGAGGATGGAGGATCGGGGGCGTCCGCGCCATTCCTCGATGGTTCGATGGGCGGTGCCATTTGAGTTGCAAGCGGGTTTGTTCGAGTGGCACCCCGGTTTACCCTTAGCGGGGACCCGGTTGAGACCAGCGGGGGTCAGTGCCATATGATCCGGGAGATTGTCCCATTTAGTTTCCGAGTCCGTTCGACTGGTCTCGGTGGCTCGTTGCCAGCTCTCGATGAGCAAACCATGGGCTTATTTCGTCCTCGGACTCGGACGTATTCGGCAGGGGCCCATACGCTTCGCGCATACGGGTACGGGCCGCTGGTGCCCCCCTTTGATTACCCCTTACTCTTGTTTGGCCCAGAGCGGCCGTCGAACCCAACGTTGGGCCGGCCTACGAACTCTTGGGCCGGGAATGGGCCGTCGGAAGCGTTTACAGCTCCTGGCCGCTTTTACCTGAGGGCCCAAAACCGGCTTCCCTACCGGTTGGGCCCGTGAGGCGTTGGACGCGAGGCGTCGCGTCGCTTCGCCGGCGCGGATCTAGAGGCGCGGCATTTGGACGGGACGCAGAGAAGAGGCATGCGTTTTCTTCACCTGCATACGTTAGGGCGGAGGAAAACGAAGGGACGCGAGATTTAAGGCGGGAAACGGTACCGCGTCGGTCCGGCGCATATAAACAGGCCATACCTATCCGGGGGAGTCTTCTCGCATACTCCATCGCCCGTTACTGTTCGCCTTTCTTCTCCCTTTGCGATCGCCTTGATTCCCCTCGCTCCGCGCTGCTCCTCGCCCCATTCGCCACCATTCGCCGTCCGATCCGCAACCGCCGTCGGTCGATTCGATCCCGGCGTCGTTCGCGCCCCCTCGTCCCGTTGAATCTGATGGCGGAGGAGGGAGACGAGTGGCCAGAGTCGGTGGTGACGCCGGAGCTGCTGCGCGGGCTGGTCGCGAAGGGCCTCCTTCGCCCGCTCTCTGATGCGGTGGAGTGGATGGTGCCGTCGGAGCGGTCGCCTTCCCCGCCGGACGACTACATCGTCTCGTTCTTCCACTTCCACTCCCGCGGATTCGGGGTGCCGGCGCACCCCTTCTTCCGCGGGCTTCTGGGCTACTACGGGATCGAGGTTCAGCACCTCAATCCCAACTCGATCGGCCACATCGCCGGCTTCATCACGCTGTGCGTGGCCTACCTCGGCATTCCCCCCAACTTCGATCTGTGGAGGTACTTCTTCAGGGCGTCGCTCCAGCCCGTCCGCGGGCGAGTCCCGCTCATGGGCTCCGAGAGCCTGCGTCTCCGCGTGGAGCGGGCGTCGGGCTACATCACGTGGGTGCACACTTCCTCTAACTCTGGGTGGCACGACCGGTGGTTCTACCTGAAGAACGAGCGCACCGGCCCGCTCCCCAAGTTCACCAATGCCCGGTTGTCCGGGGCCCCTGACTGCTGGCACTGGGGCCTCGGAGCGAGGGAGATTGCAGCGATCCAACCCCTCATCGACGCCGTGGCGGTGCTGCGTGACCGGGGGGTCTCGATGGTCGGCATCACCGGCCACTTCCACAGCATCCGCGTGCTGCCGCTGATGCGTCGCGCGCTCCCCATGTGGGAGATGACACCGGACGCCGACGTTCGGGGGACAGCAATGGCGGTTGGCGAGCCGCTGAGCCATCGTGAGATTGGGGCGCGGCTGTCGGAGGCTGCCGGCAAGTCCGCCCTGCACTTTGTCGACAACGAGTTCGAGTGGCCCGTCGCGGGCCACCCCGCTGCAATGCCGCACGCCGACGCGATTCGCTTTGTAAGTGTCTTCCCCACACTTTCATGACTGATTTGTACTTGGCTTGTTAAAGATAAATGACTGCGGCATCCTTACTTCTCCCTTTGGGCGCAGCCGGGGTTAGCCGTTCGGCGCTCGACAGCCCCCGTGCCCGAGGACGCGGACCGGCGGGCGGTGAACCGCGCCTACGGCGAGAGGACGAAGCGGTGAAAGGATCGCCGGAAGGCCCGGAAGGACGCCTACGAGGAGAGAAGGAGAGACCGGGCGCGTCGTCGCCGGAGAGGCGAAGCGGTCGACACCGAGGCTGAGTTCGACACGGACTCAGCGCTTGACCACAGCAGCAGGGAGGCCAGTGACGGCGGTCACCACGACGACGCGTGGATCGACGACGTCATCCCTGATGATGACGGCGCGCAGTCGGTTCCGGCGGGCGATGTCGCCGGCGAGGGCCAGGGGCCCCCATCGATCGGTCCTGATGATGTGGTCACGGTCGCCGCGACGTCGACGGCGGCGACAGGGAGCCTTGATGTCCTTGTTGCCGTTGCCGCTCCGGCCGGGACCTCCTCCCCTGCCGGGACGACTTCCACGCCGCCGACCGCCCCCGGGACCGCCGCGGGGACGACCGAGCCCGGGGTCGCGCGGGGGGCGATCCCGCCCGAGGGGCCCGGCGCGCCTCATCCGACCCCCGTCGTGGGGGCGCGGGAAGGTGAAGAACCTGCCCCCGACGCGGCGACTCGTGCGGTCGCCGGACAAGGCTCGCGGCGCCCGTTGATCAGGTCGGCGCGGAAGCGCAAGCGATCCGACATGTAAGTTTGTTTTGTCACGCCTTTTGTCGCCGCTTGATTTACATTTGTTCGCCTTACTTCTGATAACGCCATGCGTCCTTGCAGCCCTGCCCCGAAATGGGACGGGGCCCAGCTGGCCCCTCACAAGGCGCTGCGTCTTGCCGCCGAGCAGAGTCGGAGCCAGGGGGGCTCCACTCCACGGCAGGATGACACCACGCGGAGGCAGGGAGGTTGTGTAGCAGCGCCGGAGGAGACGGAGCAGGAGCGCGACGCGCCGAGGGTCGACGGCGCGGCAGCGCGACAGGGTTCCGCACCCGTCGCGAGCGCAGCCCCCGACCCCGAGGGTCGGACTAGCGAGCCACGGCCTGGCACCGCCCCACCACGTGCGCAAGGTGTCGCCGGCGCAGGGGGTCTGACCGTCGAGGTCCGTCCGACGTCGAGCCCGTCGTCGTCGTCGAGGGCCGGTGACGCCGGTAACGTTGCGGGAGCCCATCCGGGAGCCGCCTCCCAGCCGGGGAGTGCGGCCGGCGATCCGCGCTGGGACGCGGCCGCCGCCGGCGTGCCGCTGATCCAACGTCTCGCACGGACCGGCTGGGGGCCGGACGTACTGGTGGACACGCCGGAGGGTCCGGTTCCCGTGGTCGACTCGTCGGAGTCGAAAGCCTGGGCGTACATGGCCCAGGAGCTCTCCCACACCTTCAGTAGGCTAGATACAATCAAGGCGTCGGTCGCGACAGAGGTTGACGCCGTAAAGAGGCTGATGATGAACGCTCGGGTTCCTCTCGACGTGAGTGGGAGATCTCTCTGCCCTCTTTCTCCTTTTTGTTTTGGGAGTTTATCGTATTCGCCTTTTTGCCTTACGACTTCTCTTGCTTTCCGCAGACCCTGCTCGCCAATAGCAAGCTGAAGTCGAACCTCATCTGGCACCAGCTGAAAGAATATGTCGCCCGAGGCGAAGAGCTGGCGCGCGCGCTGCGCGTCTCCGACCCCATCCGCCGCCGAGCCGAGGCCGCCGAAGCCGCGACGAAGGCAGCGGAGGATGCGGAGAAGAGGGCCGCGGACGCAGAGTCGGTGCTGTGCGACATGGTTGAGCGCGCCGAGACGGCGGAGAAGCAGGTGGAGGCCCAGGAGCAGAAGCTGCAAGAGGAGCATCGACTCCGGACCGCCGCCGACAAGGCGCTGTTGGAAGCCACTCAGCGCGCCGAGGCCGCCGAAAAGAGGGCGACGGCCGCTGAGTCAGCGCTAAGCAAGGAGAGGGAGCTCAAGGTCGCCGCCCAGTCATCGTTGACCAACATGACCGGTGAGCTCCAGAAGACACAGAAGGAGCTGAAGGGTGAGTCAGTTTACCTGTTCTTTGATCCTCCCACCGTGCCGACTTTTGCCTCCTTTAGATTGAGCGACTGATTCTGTTGCTTTGGTCAGACACACAGGAGCTCCAGGTGCAGTCGCAGACGGCATTGGCGGACCTTGATCTGCTGCGACAGGCCATGGAGATCGCTTGCAATGAGATCGGCATGCCGCGCCCACCGGACGCCACATCTGTGATCCCGCAGGTGGCCGGCTCCCCGCCTACTTTCGCATGCAGGAGGAGGAGTGCCTCCGGACTGGGGTTCATCTCGCCTTCGCCGTGTCGAGGAGTCATTACGGAGACCACTTCAAGATCGACGTGCTGGCGAGAGGCTATGAGGCTTCCTGTAGTGAGGCTGACTTGGAGCGGATCGAGGAAGAGGTGGTTCCCTTTGCGCGCCATCTTGCCGACGACAACCTGGACATGATCCCCTCGCGCCGTGGTGAGGGTGAAAATCAGTAGGTTAGGTGGTGGCAGTCGGAGTCGGGCCCGTGTGGGGCCTTATTTTGTAAACAATGAAGCGGGCATGCGCGCCCGTTTGTCTATATGAATTTTCGTTTCGCTTTTCGCAAGTTTTTCGTTCGTTTTACTCTTTTCGTGTGACGAGTCGCCTCGGGCACTCGTGATCTCAGAAGATCGACTCAATTCCGGCCAGCCGCTTGGGCCGACCCTATCCGCTGGGGCGTCGGGTGCCCTTGATCGAACTGGCCGAGCCTTAAGCCAATATCTGGGGCTCACGATTTTCGCTGCAATTCGTCACACTTCGAGTTTTAGGACGTCGGTTTTGCGTTCGCGGAGGCCCGCTCTTAGTCGAATTGCGTTGTTTCTCTTAAGAGCATCGCTCCTAACGCATACAAAATCGACGCGGCACAAAGCCACACCCGCCGGGTGGAGCCTCTGAGGGGAGCGCACCCAGGCGGCTGTCCGAGAGGTGTGTAAAGAAAACACCGAGTTTGTTTGATGTTGATGCATCGGCAGAAAGACAACAAACGAATTTACAGAGCTAAGGATAGATGCGACGTAGCTGCTCGATGTTCCATGCGTTGGCGACGAGTTGGCCTTCCGAGTCCATGAGCTTGTACGTTCCGGGACGTAGCACCTTAGCGACGACGAACGGTCCCTCCCATGGCGGTGACAGCTTGTGTCGATCTTTGTTGCTCTGCGCCAGTCGGAGAACTAGGTCTCCTTCCTTGAAGGAGCGGCCGCGGACTCGTCGTCCGTGGTAGCGGCGCATGGCCTGTTGATACTTGGCGGATCTCATGAGGGCGACCTCCCGATCTTCATCGATTTGGTCAAGGGCATCCTCGAGAAATCTTTTGTTGGCCTCTTCGTTGAAGGCGCGAACCCGAGGAGCGCCGTACTCGATGTCAGTCGGGAGCACCGCCTCTGCTCCGTAGAGCATGAAAAATGGCGTTTGCCCTGTTGCTCGACTTGGTGTGGTGCGCAGGCTCCACAACACCGCAGGCAACTCTGTCACCCATCGGCCGGCATGGGCCTTCAATTTGTTGAAAATCCTCGGTTTGAGCCCTTGCAGGATCATCCCGTTCGCTCTCTCGACCTGGCCGTTGGCCTGTGGGTGCGCGACTGCCGCCCAGTCGACTCGGATGTTGTAGTCGTCGCAGAATTCAAGGAACTCGTTGCCGGTGAACTGAGTTCCATTGTCGGTGATGATGGAGTTCGGCACTCCAAAGCGATGAATGATGTCGGTGAAGAATCGCACGGCTTCCACTGACCTGATCTTCACGAGAGGTCGCGCCTCAATCCACTTGGAGAATTTGTCGACGGCTACCAGCAGATGCGTGTAGCCCCCGGGCGCCTTCTTCAGGGGCCCGACCAAGTCCAATCCCCAGACGGCGAACGTCCAGGTTATGGGTATGGTTTGAAGGGCTTGCGCCGGCATGTGGGTCCTCCGAGCGTAGTATTGGCACCCTTCGCAAGTGCGTACTACTTCGGTGGCGTCGGACACAGCCGTGGGCCAGTAGAAACCGTGCCGGAACGCCTTTCCGACTAGGCTCCTCGGGGCGGCATGGTGGCCGCATTCACCTGCGTGGATATCGGACAGTAGCTCCCTGCCCCACTCGATGGGGATGCAGTGCTGAAGTACTCCCGAGTGGCTCTTTTTGTAAAGGTCACCGTCGACTATGACGAATGAGTTGGCACGACGCGCGAGGCGTCTCGCCTCCGTCTGGTCGGCGGGAAGTTGTTCTTGGAGTAAGCAGTCGAGGAATGGGATCCTCCAGTCGGACGTCGGGCCATGCGCAGCCCCCGGGCTACCGACCGCCTCGTTGGCAGTCGGACCCGAGCCCCCGTGTGCCTCATCGGCTGTCGGGATGGCGAGAACGGCTCGACCCGAGTCATCTTCGAGAGGAGGGCACGTACCTTGCGCTGTGGCGAGGTCGGCGCTGTCTGATTGGGTCGTGGAAGCGTCCGTCGTGGGTGTGGCCGACGCCTCACGCGCCGACGGCTTGTGCTGGTCGTGGGAGAAGACCCCGATAGGAACAAGGTCCCGATTGGAGGCCATCTTCGCGAGGACATCCGCTTCTTCGTTGTAGCGGCGAAGTACGTGGCTGACCTGGAAGCCTTCGAACTTTTCTTGGAGTCGCCGCACCTCAGCGCAGTACGCCGCCATCTTGGGGCTCGAGCATGTCCTTAGCCTTGATCCATCTCCTCAACCACGACCTCCATCAAGTTCTGGATCCTTGTAGTCATCCATTGTCGAGGCAACCAATCACCGGGATATAGAGAATAGGTTGGTGCACTCCTTCAACGACGAAGCTTCTTCATTGTGACCTAATGAATATGCATGAAGACTTTTCCTACATCCGAAGATGTTAGTCACAATGATCTAGTTGTCACAAAGGACAACCCGACCGAAGCATCACATAATGTGCATAGGATATATACAAAGAACTAGCACAATAACAACACCACATAAGAAACAAGATCATCATGGTATAGGATATAAGGCAAGACTAACATGATAATCAAGAGTATGTCAAGCTATAAGATACATAGAGGAACACATGACATACTCACATTGTCTCTTACCTCATGTGCGTAGTAGTCACCTCGTAGAGTAGTCCTCATGTTTATTTCTCCTCTTTATCAACTTCCTTGCAACCTTTGAGGTGTTGGCACTCTAATAGTGTATCATTACATCCATGAGACTAATCATCTTGCACACTAGCAAGCCTTGTTAGTCCCAATGACCATGTTGACATCAATCACCAAAACCTATGAACCATGCTCTAGGTTCATGGATCTTACAGCCTGTCCGCTCCTCTCTTCTCCCTTCTCTGTTCACGTGCCAACGCGGCGCGCCGCGATGCCGCCGCCGACCGCGTCGACGCCGTTCCGCCTCGCCCCGTGGCCGCCTTGGCATCTCACCGGAGCCCGCGTGCCCATGCCTTCCCCTGTGCTTGCGCTGACCCCGAGTGGCGAAAAGTCGTGCGCTCGAGCTGCTTTCGCGCCGCGCCATTCGCCGCTGCCGCGCTGACCTCCTGTTCTGCCCTATGCCGTCGCTGTAGCGCCGCGCCGCTGCTTGCCACGCGCGCCGCGGAGTCCCGCACTTCTTCTCGCGCCCTCGGTCGTCGCCAGAACCCTCCTCTCCTCCTCTCTCACCTGCGTGCCACTGACAAGCAGGGCGCGCACCGGCAAAAGATCATCGCCACCGCCTCAATCCTCTATAAAAGCTCGAATTTTGGGACGGAGGGATTACTTTTTTTTTGCGAGGGAAAGTCGAGGTTATTAGCTCAGGATAGGGTTACAATCAGCATCACAGAGATGCGACACACAAGGTGGGGCATGTCCCAACCATACAGCACAAGAACTCGCACCACAAGCCATTGAAGCAAGTGAGTGCGCAACCCTATTCTGATCCCTAACACAATGTTTAATCTCGACTTCCTTGAGCTCAAGCATGAGCGACTTGGCTTCTGCTAAAAGCAGCGAGAGCCTGGACCGATCTGGTTGTCGGGAGTTTAGCAAATTAACAACTGACAAGCAGTCCGATTCCATGATGATAGGCGGCGCTATCCATTGCACCGCCAACTGACGCCCTTCCATGCACGCCAAGAGCTCCGCCTCCTCCGCCTCTGCACAATTGAAGAGGACTTGTCCTGATGACAGAATGATATTGCCGACCTAGTCTCGCGCCACGATGCCCACAGCCGCCGCACCCGTGGCTTCATGGAAGGCTGCGTCGACGTTGATCTTCGTGGTGCCCGGAGGGGGTGGTAGCCAGCGGGCAGGAGCTGGCTTCTTCTTGTGTACAGCAGGAGCAAACTGTTGGTATTTCTTACACCAAACAGAAAACACCACCTTAGGTTGGTTAGGCCTAGAGTGAATATTCCCGGTTCGGCGCCAGAAATACCTGGGGTTAAGTTACTTGCTTAGGATACATAATAATCCACAACTAGCAACGAGTGCTAGAAATGTATTATTAGTATTTAATCATAAAAGATAATCCGCAAGCGCACGGATAACCCGTTGTAGCATTTCACCCGAGAGTATTCCAGGGTATTGTTATTTATATTTTCCCAAAGGAAGACGTAGTTGACAAGTGTGTACTTATACTCATGGTGTTACAAATGATAGATCATAACTAATATCCAAATGCAGGGGTAAGGCAATAAATGGATAGAGGATAGTGCGACACACACAGCAGGCAGTTCCACTCTCTGATAAAAGGCGAGAGGCGGCTCTAAGCTAGACTAAGGTTAAGTAAGAAGAACTGCTACTCCTAATGTACATCGTCAAGTAGCGTGCGTAGCATCTACCTATAGCCTAAGCTGCACACAAGCCAAGACTAAGCTGTTCTACTGCCAAGCCATCATCGGGAGATCCAGCGATCAGAGTCTGCCCCAATCTCCGGACATTTCTCATATACTCCTACGCCATACCCGAACGTGGAGGATTACAAGGGACGGACAGGGCTGTCACCACCTGCCGCCTACCTCTACAAACCGTGGGGCACGAACACGCATCCAAGGGTGGAAAGGAAGCCCTAGCACCATGCTAGCGTAACTAACCACAACTCTAGATCCCTCGAGGCACCTCGCAAGGCGATAAACCTAGAGCACTCTTGCAAGACAATGGACCCGATGACTAGGCAAAAGGAACAACTAGGTCTAGCAAGCGATTACTTAGACAAAGGATCAAAGCTAGTAGTACGTTAAGCATAGGCGTTCGTCGCTCAAGAACGAGCGACGAACGATGAACGATGAAGAACGATCATTGTTAACCGATGATCGAGTATGAACGAACGACGAACGAACGATGAACGATCATGAACGAACATCGATGAACGATGAGCGAACGATGAACGAACATGAACGAACGAAGAACGTTCATCCAAGATCAAGGATGAATGATGAACTAGCATAAGCACATAACTACTACAAGAACGATGATATTCCATTGATAAATGAATAAGTCTTACAAAGAGAGTAAAAGGATACAAGGGAATTTACCCCAAAACTCTCCAAGGGACTTGGGAGCCAAAAGGGCAGCCCAACTACTCAGCCTAAGCCTAACTAGAGAGCCCCTAGCTCTGGATGTGTGGAGGAGGGAATGAGCCTCTTGTGTTGTGTGTCTTCTAAGGGGAGGGGGTACCCCTTTATTTATAGCCCTCCAAAGGCGGTGGAATTGAGGCGGTTCCAGATATTGTGGGCATTGATTGCCGGTGGAACCGACCTCCTGAAGTTGGTTGCAAACCGCCTTAGAAAGATGGACCCAGGGGGCCACCCTGCCAGGTCGGCCGACCCAGGTATAGGGGTCAGCCGACCTGGCCCTGGCCCCTCCTGGGCTGGGCTTTGGCAGGTGGCTTTCCCCTGGTCTTTAAGCTTCTTATCCAGGTGCGTGGCCTCAGTTGATATTCTGGTGGGTTCTGGGCCTTTAATCCTTGAATTATATTCCCGCGGCGAGCGTCGTTTGATGGACGTGTTGGAATCGTCGCCTTGGGCCTTTTTTACACCTGGAAATCCCTGTTTTCCACCTGCACATCCAAATCTAGAGGTACACATGGAAATAGGTTATTTGATAACAATATGCAAGTAACAAGTGTTAGTTCTTCCTTATTTATAGAGCTAATTGACGGTCAAAAACTGGGTCTAAGGACCGTCAACAACTCCCCCAAGCTGTCCTCCTTGCTCGTCCCGAGCAAGAAGTAGGACTTAGGATGTTGATCAGGAGTTGCTACAATGTTTCATATCTCCTAGGTACCATGCACACAACGAAAATACTCTCCTTTGAGTTGAAAAAGTTGGCATGGTAACTCACCCTTTACCTTACTCCTTATGGGGCGTTTGGCTTTTTCCTTGTCTTGGGCGGTTGAGAGATAGAACGGTTATAACAGAGCACCATTCACTTGTCCATTGTTTGACTTTTATTTTCCGGAGGTTTTCAAAAAAAATTTTTGAAATAAAAGCAAAGTTCCTCAAATGATGCTCTCAAATCGCTCAATAAGTGTATATTCCTCACCAAGGCATTATTGTGTTGCCTCTTGTCATCTTACTTGTAAGGCTTGTATGTGGAGCTCAAGGTAGGGATGATATGAGGCATACTTGCATCACACATAATGCCAAACCAAAAGAGTGGATCCATGGAGAATGCAAGTCATACAACCTTGATCAAGATGTGCATGTGTGTATATGGTGGTGGTGAGGTGGAAGAACTATACTCCTTTTTATTTGGTCCTTCTCTCTCTTTTTGGATCAAGATGTGCCATTGGCAGAGTTTTTGGAGAACATGGCTATTTTTCTTTCTTTCTTTTTCTCAATATTTTTCTTTCTTTATTCCCCTTTTTTTTCATCATGCTCTACTTTTGTATGAGCAGGGGATTATTCTTTTTCTTTCTTTTCCATAGCCATGTCTCCAATGATACACTTTGAGAGAGAGGTAACAATGAATTTTTGGAGTATTTATTTTGGGTGGAAAGTGTGATGGTATTGCTTAACTTCCAGTGTAGAAGTTTAGCATGCGAGGTGGAGTGTACGTGATCTTGATCAATGAGAGTATGACAAGCTTCTCACTAGGGTCACACAATTTTGATAAAGCTCAATGCAATGACAAGCAGCATATGTGTAAGGTTTTGCAACATAAGAGCAACATATGGCTTTGGTAGGAATTTTGATCATTGAGGAACTTTAACATTTTTGTATTTTGTAAAATAAAACTCCGGAAGTCAAGTCGCACTTTGAACAAGATCATAGCAGCCCTATTTGTACCATATCATATCTCACAACAACTTAGACTTAGATCAAGCACTATGCAGCCCACAAGTTTCAAGTTCTAGGTAAGCATAAGCCAAAAATCTCAAAACTTGGGAGAGCACTAAGTTGTGACTAGGTACAAACGAGAGATAAAACAGAGCAACTATTCATTATCTCAACATAAGGAAGGCTAAACACTCATACTCACATAAAAAGAGAAACTACGAAAAACTAGAAACCACACTAAAGACTATTTTTGTTCTTTTTAGTTTTGTCATTTTTTTATTTTATTTTCAGATTTATCATTTTTTTTATTTTTCATGAGAGGTGCAAGAACAAGCAAACAAAGAAGAAAAGGATACAAGTTGCGATACATGATACCTTAGGGGGGGGGCATGGCATTCCCCTCCCCAAGCTTGTTCTTGCTCATGGGTGGCGTCGAGGATCGAACCCGGTGTGGCGAAAGTAAGCCAACATATCGGCTTGGCCCTGCTGCGTCATGTTGGTGAGGTTGGTGAGCTGGGCGCTTGTGTTTTCTTGCCACTGGTGGGTCTGCAGGACGTGTTGGTTGAGAGTGTACTCAACGTCCTCTCCTCGAGTCTCGATGCGTCCCATTTGCTCGGTAAGCGCATTCATTTGCTGCTCGAGATATGGATCACGAGCTGCAGACGAACGACGCCCACCGGCACTCGGTGAGTAGGACGTCGAATCGGGGGAGATGTCCTCCTCCCATTGTGCGCGGGGAGGGTGCGTCCATTGGGCTTGACCCGCACCCTGCTGCGACGAGCCGCCGGCCTCAAACGGTGGTGGAGTGGTGTATCCACCGGGACCATACCCGGCGTGACCGTAGCTTGGCCCATATGCATAGGCCATGGGCTGCGGTGCGGGCATCCCGGTGTCGGCGGGTGCCTCCGGCCTGCGCGTCCTCCTGCGAGAAGAAGTACTCCTGCGTGCAGCTTCCTCTTTTTCGAGAGGTGTGGTTAGGTTGTGACAGTCATACAAACGAAGTCCCCGGTTAGGTAACGGGAATTCATTTGTATAACCGACATAATAAAATATGAGAGAATTATTTGGACCATGATTAAGTGTATGACCTTGAATAAGATAATCCTCAGTGATAAGAGAGCGGGGTGTACCAATATAAGCAACATTAGCATCATGCAAAGCACCAACACCCGCAACAATACGTGTAATCAATGAGGTGCACTCAATCGGTCCAGTCATTCTAAAGTTTTCTAACCACTGAGCAATCATGAACCTTGTAGTGTCGCAACTTTTTCCCGTAAAGCGACGCTAAGGAAGTGATTTATGCGGGGAGGTCAAGCTCTACGACCTTTTTAAAACTAAGAGCGCTTTTTGGGAGGCAACCCAAAATTCGGGAGCGAGTCATAGGGTGAGTCTTTGTGTGTTAGTGCTTTCGGGAGGGCAACCCGTGAATTAGAGATTTAGTGCTAACCGGGAGGGCAACCCGGCCTTTAAATTGTTTGCTTGTAATCCACAATAATGCTCCCGGAATAAAATTTGTTAGTCCAAGTGTTTGTTTTAACTTTTGTGTGAACACCTGCGCTGTCTGTTTACCTTCTGCAGTTTTTGTTTTTGTATTTTGCTTGTTTGCTAACAGCGCAGGAAGAAAAGAAACAAAAAGAGGAAATTCAGGGAGGTGCCGACCGGCACAAACGGTGCCGATCGGCACAGGAGCAAGCACGTCAGATCATGCTCTGTAAGTTACCCCAAACTGAATATGAAAATTAATATGGGGTAAAGTGGAGAAAATATGCAGAATATTTGATGAAGGAAAATTTGGGAAGGTAAGTACAACAATTGTTCCGAGAATATTTCCGTGCTTTTGGTATTTTTCTGTGTCGCAGGAATATGCTGGATGATCCTTGCGAAAGAAGGAGGCACTAGCGGAAATTTGGCACAGTTGCCGACCGGCGCGGCCGTGTGCCGATCGGCACATCATGGAAACGCCACCTCCAAGAATCTCGATGCTACAGGAAGTCTAACATCCGCAAGAAAATTTGAAATTTTGGCGACACAAAGCAACGAAGTTTGAATCGGGCGCGGACTACACAGTGCCGACCGGCACGCTGCTGTGCCGACCGGCACACTGAAAAGGAATTCAAATCGGATCATCAAAGTCTGCGCACATTGGAAAGAGGAAAGATCACTGACACCCATGCAGCTGCTGAGCACAGGGGAGACACCGAGCACCCAGCCTCGGGATGGAGCAAAGGAGCCAACCGGCACGGTCACTGTGCCGATCGGGACCACCTGAAAAATTCAAATTTCGAACGTGCTCCCCTGTCTCCCGACATGCGACACTGTATCAAGCATGGGGAAGAGGAAAAGAAGTTGCTGAAGCCAAGGTACGTGCGAATCTGTGCAAATTTGAATCGTGCCGACCGGCACGGTCTCCATGCCAATCGGCACACCATGGGAAAGCTAATCTTTTGCAGGTGCGCCCCTGTTCCCCGACATCCGACACTGTACAAGTCATAGGGAAGAGGAAAAGAAGGCGTGGCAGCCGAGGTACGACGGAATCCGCGAAATTTTGAACCGTGCCGATCGGCACGGCACTGTGCCGACCGGCGCGCGCAGGGAATTTGAACCGGCGCGGGTTCCTTCCCTTGGACGCCATGGAGAGCTATAAGAGGGGGCACTACCTCCTCCATTTTCGCCACAACTCCCTGGTAACTCTCTCCACTCCTCCACTTCCTCCATTTGCGCGATTCGTTTCCATTCTTTCGCAGGAAATGAAGGGGTTTAGTTCCACGCTCAAGAGCGCCGGCAAGAAGATTCGCCGGGGGTTCAGCTCCGGCGGGTCGCACCACTCCGGTGGATCACACCACACCGGTGGATCACACCACTCCGGCGGGTCGCACCAAGTCGGCGACAACAACTCCGGCAGCGACTCCAGCTCCTTCACCTCGGCGCGAAGGGCAAGTTCGGCGGGCTATGATAGCCCCGAGCTCTCCGTCGAGATGACACCGCCACGAGGGTGGGATGACTTCTTCATCGGCCACCGCGACATCGGCATCCCTCGAGGACCGAGGCCGCGCACGAGGAGCGCGACCGCCGCCGCCGCCGCCGCCGCCCGCGGGCGGACCGTCAATGGAGGCCGAGCCGAGCGAGCCGGCATATGTACCGCGCGCGGTTCGGGAGGGGTTCACCCTCACGAGCCGTGAGGAGGAGTTCTACTACACCAACATCCGCGGCCGCATCTTCCCCAACATCGACATGGATGAGGAGTTCCTCTCCAAGGTCGGGGTATGGCCGGACCTCCAACAATGCGTCCTCAACCTTGGATGGGAGACCCTCCACGATCAAGCAAGCAGCTTCGACATCGAGCTCATCACCGAGTTCATCACCACCATGAGCCGCGAGGTGGACGAGCAAGGAGACGACAAGATCAAGTTCCGTGTGCGGGACGAGCCTTACTCCATCACGATTGAGGGCATCTCCGATGCTCTCGGTTTTGATAGGGAGGCCCCCGTATACGGCGCGGCGACTTCGGAGATGCTCGACACATTTTGGCGCCGCATCGCCGACGCGGACGAGCACAAGAGGGGGCACATCAAGAACCCCACGATCCAAATCCTCCACCGGTGGATGGCCGCACGCACCACCGGCCGCCTCGACACCACCAACATCTCTGACCCGGACTTGCATTGGCTCTACAACGCCATTGCGAGTCCGTGCAAGTGCAATCCCATCATGACAATGGTGGGGAGTTGGTTTAGCCAAAGAGCCAACCCTAAGGCGAGACTAGCTTTTGGAGGCTACCTCCAAACAATCATCTTCCAAGTCACCGAAGGTAACCTCATGATGAAGGATGATTGTTGGATAAGGTCCACGCTCATCGACGAGTCCATGGTGCGCGGGAAGACCATCACGGGGAGCGCCAAGCTCAGCTACTACGTGTGCGGCACCGGCATCAAGCTTCCCTGCCCCGAGCTCGCCCTTTTCCTCCCGAACAAGATCGACGGAGGGAATTGGCTTGAGGCCGACCTCCGCGAGCGACACAAGGTAACGAAGACCAAGCGCGGGAGAAAGGAGGTCGTCGGCCAGTCTTCGGCGAGCGCAGCGGCGGACTGGGACAGTTGGGAAGCGGCAGCAGCCGCGCAGCATCAACCAGCGCAGCAGGCACCCGTGCCGATCGGCACGGGCTTTGTGCCGACCGGCACAGGTCAGGTGCCGACCGGCACCAACCCCAGGTACTTCGGTATGCCCCCTGTCTACCCTCAGCACTTCCAGGGGGCACCCTACTATGCTCCTGCAGGTCCTCCGGGGGCGAATTTTGCCCCTATGCATCAGTACATCGACAACAACGTCCAATACGTTGAACGCATCGACAACTTGGCGGGCGAGATGCGGAGCAACACCGACGCGATGATCGATGAGTTCGCAAGATTGGAGGCGGCATACTACGGCTTCGACTACACGCAGCCACCTCCATTCGATGGGTAGAGTGTTGTGTACGGCACAACTTGTATCGGTTTCCCGGTTTGCGTTTTTCTTTCCATTTCGCATTCTGTTTTCATTTATTTCCTTATGTGTGTGTGAGCGGGTTGGGAAACCATGTATCGGGTGTGTTTAGTTTGTTTGTGTGCTTTTATTCATGCATGTGTGCTAGTAGTCTAGTTTTATTTATGCAAGGGTGCTAGTAGTATGTTTGGAATGATACATCACCATGTAGCCCACGCTTTCAAATCCAATATGATGATGATCTTTATGCTTTATTTGAAAAATGATACGAGTATGTATGTCTATCTTGAGAAGTGTTAATGATAATCGAGCGATGTTGAGCATAAATAAAATTTCGAACTTTCACTATAATGTATTCGGCAAATACTTCATATGTGGCGTAGTGCATTTCAAAATTCCCATGCAAGGTCTAATAAAAGATCGATTTTGGATGACATGACTTAGTACCTATTTCTTTATAAAATTCAAACGTTCTTATTGTGAGCTTTAGAATTACTCCATATCATTCGGTTGTGCCTACCAATGCCAAATATATGTGACTCAATTTAAGCCCTTGCTAAGTAGAGACTATGATTGATGATTGAGCTCGGTTAAGATTTAATTCTTAGGGTATGAGACTTGGAAAATTGGCCACATCTTTCGCGTATCGTGTTGATTTTCTAGCCTATTCCCACTCGAGCTATGCAAATTACCGCATTGGAATTATGCATAATTCGCCGAGTATCCGATACTTGAGAACCAAATTCTTTGATTCGAATAATCAATCCTTGACCACATCCTACTGTATTCTTGGCTATACATCTGACATAGCAGTTCCAACGAAAAATCCAGAGCGAAATTGGCAGGTACAGACAGTGTGCCGACCGGCACAAATTGTGCCGACCGGCACACAGAAAAAAAAAAGGAAAACAGAAAAAAAAGAAAAAGAAAAAGAAAAAAAAGAGGGAGAAAATAAAGTCTGTACCTTGCGCTGTTTTGCTCGGGACTAGCAAAAATTTGAGTGTGGGGGGAAGAGTGAATTCCCTTGAATTCTTATCATAGATTAGTAGCCAAGAATTTCTTTTTCCAATCATGTCCACAATTCTTTGCATCCGATATCCTTCGAAAATGCCAGGAAGTTTCTGATAGATATGCAAAGAAGAAAGGACAGCTTTGTCACCTGTTTAAAAAGATTACGTTCTCTACTTGTGATTGTTCATTCACACAAGTATATGTCCACTGTTCTAAAGGTGTGAGTTTCTTTCTCAATTCAATTTCTAATGGCCTTTTGACAAGTCTCAGTAAAACCAATTAGAGTTATTTCTTAGCTTTGCAATATGTTGTTGATTTATGTCTATTTTCCTTGAATTTCCTCACCAAGCTACTCATATGGCCTTACACATACATATATCGATAAAGTAGGCTAGGCTTTTGAGTGATTTAGGTGAGAGATTGAAGTTGAGTTGTTGACTTGATCGGTTAAGAAGGATAGTTCTTTTGCTCACAATACCTTTTTGGTGATTCACATAAGTGGAAAAGTCATGTGCATCAAGTTGAATATTTTCAAGGTTTGCTTTGGGAAGTACTCTTTCATGTTCAATACCCATATTTGTGAACATATTTGCTGAATACTAAATTGATTTAATCTCACAATGACTAAATGCTCAGCTCGTGTAGATTTGAAATACTTTTATGATTGATGTGACTATATGCAAGTTGATTTTCATTCTTGACTTTCCTCGGGACGAGTAAAGGTTTAAGTGTGGGGGAGCTGTTGGCGACTTCTAGCATACCATTTTATATGCCAACTGCGCCTTATTTAGAGCATAAATGTCATCATTATAGGCCATTAACCCTTGATAATAGCACCATATTTGTATATATGTCGTTCTGGAGCTTTATTGCAGAAACAGATGAAAAGGACGATATTCTGGACATTGTGGCTGATCTGGACCTGAAGAGAAGAGAACCAGTAGAAAAGGCCCACTGTGCCGATCGGCACAGCCATGTGCCGACCGGCACATGGGACCCCAAGGCCACTGAAGCTGGCCCACCATTCAGTTTATTCTAGAAGGAAGTTATCCGAGCCAATCTTGGGAGATATCCGTCACGAAGAGATAAAAGATACTCGAAGATTTGAAAGAGCAACACAAGACTTGATCTCGAAGAAAACTGATTGGAAGGCCCACATGGAAGCTACCTAGGACTTCGGAACCGACTTAGGGAGGAAACCGAGCTGGACACGAGGTGTGCCGATCGGCACAACCCATGTGCCGATCGGCACAAGGACTCTTTTCCCGAGAATCCTTTCCTTCCTGATGTACAGCCCTATATAAACTTGTAAAAGCCCTAGGGTTTCGGGATCCGCCGCCAGAGGGACAACACAGCTAGTAAGTTTAGAGCCACCGGGGCTTTGCCCCGTTCTTCATGTTCTCTAGTTGTTGATCAAGAGCCATCGGTGCTAAAGAGGTGATCCATCGAGGTAGGCCAACTAGATGGTGATGTATCTTGCACTATGTACTATCGAAGTATGGTTGAATAT
The DNA here is from genome assembly GCA_012490785.1 of Eragrostis nindensis. Lineage (NCBI taxonomy): Eukaryota > Viridiplantae > Streptophyta > Magnoliopsida > Poales > Poaceae > Eragrostis > Eragrostis nindensis. Next base: position 130,314 of record JAAXCT010000928.1, read on the forward strand.
GTGGATGAATGGTTTTGATTATTGATTGCCTGGATTTTATGGTCTTTATATGCACTTGTTCCTACGCTTAGTGACGACTAAGTATTAGATATTATCTTAATTGTGGTGGCAATAAGAGGTGAGGGATTCAATCTCTCACTATCTCCATTGTGGTTAAGGTAGTATTGGGATCTTGTAATGCGCCATAATTGCACGTTGTCTCTGTACCTCAACAGCCGCTAATGCATACGCGATGATCCTTGAGATGATGTGTAGAGTAGGAAGAGGCTACCGACTAAGGCGATTGGTCGTGACAGGGCTCGTCGGAAAGGGGTCTTGACCTATCGATCTTCGGTTATCAATAATTGAGTAATCCCGTTTATGATGCTATTCGATTAAGCTTTTTGGTTACGATCTCAACTAGCAGACTTGGCTAACTTACCCTATGATCTAATCTGTTCCTAGGCTTTTCGGACAACACTTCGGACAACTTCACCTTGGTGCCGACCGGCACATCCCCTGTGCCGATCGGCACAACACCCTGTTTTCCTGAAACCCACGCTCACGCTCACTAGAAAGCTTGGCTAACTCTTTTACTGATGATTTTGCTTAATTCCCATAGGTCTCTGTGGTTCGATTAAACCTTGGAATACTCTTCTAGGGGAAAAAGACTACAACTGTACACCGTGCTCTTGCGGTATATAAGTGGGTGCGTAGATACGACCAACAAGCTGTCTTTTTCTGGCGCCGTTGCCGGGGACCTTTGTTCGAATTAGGCATTGTTTGAAGTTTGAGAAATTGGTCACTGTGCCGATCGGCACACCTGTGTGCCGACCGGCACGGAGCTTTCTTTCTTTGATTTCTCTGTCTTTTCCAGTATATATGTCCTGTTTTATTTAACAGACAGGTATGGACGGCGCTAAGTCAAATAAACCCTTAATTACCTCGATGATCCAGAGATTCTCTTTCGCAAGCGTAAGGCGGAAAAGAAAAGCAAGTCAGTGGGAGACATAGAAGACAACCGCGAGCCACTCAGCCCGAAGGCATTGTTTGCAGCTTTGGAAGAAGACAAGGTAGAAGAAGTTCCTGAAGAAGAAGACATGGGAGACGCAACACCAATTGCTAATCGTCTCAAGCCTGCCTTGGACAATGTTACCAAGACTGAATTCACTGCACAAGCTAGACCCTTTCGGCTGGAGCGCTACATGTCTTTGGTTGGTCAGCAACCGTTCACAGGTTCTGAAGATCCTAATATGCATTTGCAACATTTTCATGAAATCTGCGGTACCTTTCAATTGGAACATATGAATGACAATGAAGCCAAGGTGCGATTGTTCCCTCTATCTCTTATTGGGCGTCCTAAGCAGTGGTACCATGGGCTACCTACTGCGACCAAGATTAGTTGGGATCTACTTTCTGCAGAATTTTTGGCAAAGTACTTCCCTCCAGGCAAGACTCAAGCTTTGAAGAACAAGATCCTTGGATTCACTCAACTTGCTGATGAGAGCGTTGGAGAAGCATGGAATCGATTCAATGAGTACAAGGATGCTTGTCCGCACAATGGTCTTGCTGAATGGGAGCTAGTGGAGAGGTTCTACACGGGTTTGAATCTTTTGTCCCGACAACACTTAGATGCTTCGGCTGGAGGATCGTTTTTGGACAAGACACCCGCTCAAGCCACGGCTTTGATCAAGAAGATAGAGCAAAATCAATCATGGGTTGGTGAGAGAGAAAGTAGAAGCCTCCAACCTTCCACGGGAAAGATGAAGAGTGTGGTGGAAAGAGCTTATGATGAATTGCTTATGGACAAGCTTGACACCATACAAAGGAGATTGGACAAGATTGATCATATTCCCAAGGAAGAGACCGTCAAGCTAGCGGAAGCCCGTTCCACATGTGAAGAATGTGGAGAACTTGGTCATGTGAGCAAGGATTGCCCCGAAGATGTGAAAATGCTCAATTATGTCAAGAGTCAAGGATGGAAGACTCCATATCAGCAACAAAGGAGTAGCTTCACCCCGTCATCGTCTATGCAAAATGCCATCCCTCTTCGTATTCAATGCCAAGAGTTCTTTCAAACTCAAGAGAAGGTCAACAAGGATACTCAAGCCAAATTCAAGGAAGTTGATCGTGTGCTTGAGACAATCAATGACAAGGTCATCGAGGTGGGGAGTTCTAATCAGCAAATTCTCCAATTCATGAAGATGATGGAGAAACAAATGGCCCAATTAGCGGAGTCGGTAAAAGGCGAGAAAGGAGCTCTTCCTGGTAATACCCGCTCTGCAGAACAGCTGAAATCCATCGAGACGAGGTCTGGGAAGCAAACTGAAGATCCGAAGTTTGCAGCTGGAGCAAGACGACCCCGTGCCGACCGGCACGACGCAGGTGCCGATCGGCACGCTAAAGTTGAAGGTGCCGACCAGCACGGAGATGGTGCCGATCGGCACACAGAAGAAATTGACCTCTCGGGTCTGAAAAAGGGAACTGAGAACAAGGAACACGGTCCTGCTACCTTTCTGGATACGCAGCTGTTGACCAAGACAGAAAGGATTCGACATCATGATGAACAATTCTCCAGGTTTGTCGATATTATGAAGAAGTTATATATCAATGTCCCGTTCCTTGATGCTCTTCAAGTGCCTACCTATGCTAAGTACATAAAGGATATTATGCAAAGCAAGAAGTCCTTAGCATCGGAAGAAGTAGTGAAGATGACAAGAGAGTGCACTGCAGCTATTAATGACATTACACCAGAAAAGAAGCCCGACCCCGGATCTCCTAGTATCCGATGTTTGATTGGAGCTCAAATCTTTGAAGGGGCTTTATGCGATCTTGGAGCAAGTGTAAGTGTCATGCCTCGCTATGTCTTTGCAAGTTTGAATTTGCCAGAGTTGGAGCCTACGGCCATGTGTTTGGAGTTGGCCGATCAATCGGTTCGCTATCCCGATGGAATTGCTGAAGATGTGCCTGTCCAAATTGGTGATCATATAGTTCCTGTGGATTTCATTGTGCTTGATATGGATAGAAGGACAAAGACTTCATTGATTTTGGGCCGGCCATTCTTGAGGACAGCGAAGGCGAACATTGATGTGGGGAGTGGAAAGATAAGTTTCGACATAAGTGGAGCCTCCTACACATTTAATTTTCGCCCCAAGGGAGAAGAAGGCCGTACCGTATCCAAATGGGTTGAGAAATATAAGTCTCCGCACCATAAAGCAATCGAGGGTAATTGGAGGAAGGATATGTCCTATCATTGAAGGAGAAGAGACATGAGAACCTTGTAGTGTCGCAACTTTTTCCCGTAAAGCGACGCTAAGGAAGTGATTTATGCGGGGAGGTCAAGCTCTACGACCTTTTTAAAACTAAGAGCGCTTTTTGGGAGGCAACCCAAAATTCGGGAGCGAGTCATAGGGTGAGTCTTTGTGTGTTAGTGCTTTCGGGAGGGCAACCCGTGAATTAGAGATTTAGTGCTAACCGGGAGGGCAACCCGGCCTTTAAATTGTTTGCTTGTAATCCACAATAATGCTCCCGGAATAAAATTTGTTAGTCCAAGTGTTTGTTTTAACTTTTGTGTGAACACCTGCGCTGTCTGTTTACCTTCTGCAGTTTTTGTTTTTGTATTTTGCTTGTTTGCTAACAGCGCAGGAAGAAAAGAAACAAAAAGAGGAAATTCTGGGAGGTGCCGACCGGCACAAACGGTGCCGATCGGCACAGGAGCAAGCACGTCAGATCATGCTCTGTAAGTTACCCCAAACTGAATATGAAAATTAATATGGGGTAAAGTGGAGAAAATATGCGGAATATTTGATGAAGGAAAATTTGGGAAGGTAAGTACAACAATTGTTCCGAGAATATTTCCGTGCTTTTGGTATTTTTCTGTGTCGCAGGAATATGCTGGATGATCCTTGCGAAAGAAGGAGGCACTGGCGGAAATTTGGCACAGTTGCCGACCGGCGCGGCCGTGTGCCGATCGGCACATCATGGAAACGCCACCTCCAAGAATCTCGATGCTACAGGAAGTCTGACATCCGCAAGAAAATTTGAAATTTTGGCGACACAAAGCAACGAAGTTTGAATCGGGCGCGGACTACACAGTGCCGACCGGCACGCTGCTGTGCCGACCGGCACACTGAAAAGGAATTCGAATCGGATCATCAAAGTCTGCGCACATTGGAAAGAGGAAAGATCACTGACACCCATGCAGCTGCCGAGCACAGGGGAGACACCGAGCACCCAGCCTCGGGATGGAGCAAAGGAGCCGACCGGCACGGTCACTGTGCCGATCGGGACCACCTGAAAAATTCAAATTTCGAACGTGCTCCCCTGTCTCCCGACATGCGACACTGTATCAAGCATGGGGAAGAGGAAAAGAAGTTGCTGAAGCCAAGGTACGTGCGAATCTGTGCAAATTTGAATCGTGCCGACCGGCACGGTCTCCGTGCCAATCGGCACACCATGGGAAAGCTAATCTTTTGCAGGTGCGCCCCTGTTCCCCGACATCCGACACTGTACAAGTCATAGGGAAGAGGAAAAGAAGGCGTGGCAGCCGAGGTACGACGGAATCCGCGAAATTTTGAACCGTGCCGATCGGCACGGCACTGTGCCGACCGGCGCGCGCAGGGAATTTGAACCGGCGCGGGTTCCTTCCCTTGGACGCCATGGAGAGCTATAAGAGGGGGCACTACCTCCTCCATTTTCGCCACAACTCCCTGGTAACTCTCTCCACTCCTCCACTTCCTCCATTTGCGCGATTCGTTTCCATTCTTTCGCAGGAAATGAAGGGGTTTAGTTCCACGCTCAAGAGCGCCGGCAAGAAGATTCGCCGGGGGTTCAGCTCCGGCGGGTCGCACCACTCCGGTGGATCACACCACACCGGTGGATCACACCACTCCGGCGGGTCGCACCAAGTCGGCGACAACAACTCCGGCAGCGACTCCAGCTCCTTCACCTCGGCGCGAAGGGCAAGTTCGGCGGGCTATGATAGCCCCGAGCTCTCCGTCGAGATGACACCGCCACGAGGGTGGGATGACTTCTTCATCGGCCACCGCGACATCGGCATCCCTCGAGGACCGAGGCCGCGCACGAGGAGCGCGACCGCCGCCGCCGCCGCCGCGGGCGGACCGTCAATGGAGGCCGAGCCGAGCGAGCCGGCATATGTACCGCGCGCGGTTCGGGAGGGGTTCACCCTCACGAGCCGTGAGGAGGAGTTCTACTACACCAACATCCGCGGCCGCATCTTCCCCAACATCGACATGGATGAGGAGTTCCTCTCCAAGGTCGGGGTATGGCCGGACCTCCAACAATGCCTCCTCAACCTTGGATGGGAGACCCTCCACGATCAAGCAAGCAGCTTCGACATCGAGCTCATCACCGAGTTCATCACCACCATGAGCCGCGAGGTGGACGAGCAAGGAGACGACAAGATCAAGTTCCGTGTGCGGGACGAGCCTTACTCCATCACGATTGAGGGCATCTCCGATGCTCTCGGTTTTGATAGGGAGGCCCCCGTATACGGCGCGGCGACTACGGAGATGCTCGACACATTTTGGCGCCGCATCGCCGACGCGGACGAGCGCAAGAGGGGGCACATCAAGAACCCCACGATCCAAATCCTCCACCGGTGGATGGCCGCACGCACCACCGGCCGCCTCGACACCACCAACATCTCCGACCCGGACTTGCATTGGCTCTACAACGCCATTGCGAGTCCGTGCAAGTGCAATCCCATCATGACAATGGTGGGGAGTTGGTTTAGCCAAAGGGCCAACCCTAAGGCGAGACTAGCTTTTGGAGGCTACCTCCAAACAATCATCTTCCAAGTCACCGAAGGTAACCTCATGATGAAGGATGATTGTTGGATAAGGTCCACGCTCATCGACGAGTCCATGGTGCGCGGGAAGACCATCACGGGGAGCGCCAAGCTCGGCTACTACGTGTGCGGCACCGGCATCAAGCTTCCCTGCCCCGAGCTCGCCCTTTTCCTCCCGAACAAGATCGACGGAGGGAATTGGCTTGAGGCCGACCTCCGCGAGCGACACAAGGTAACGAAGACCAAGCGCGGGAGAAAGGAGGTCGTCGGCCAGTCTTCGGCGAGCGCAGCGGCGGACTGGGACAGTTGGGAAGCGGCAGCAGCCGCGCAGCATCAACCAGCGCAGCAGGCACCCGTGCCGATCGGCACGGGCTTTGTGCCGACCGGCACAGGTCAGGTGCCGACCGGCACCAACCCCAGGTACTTCGGTATGCCCCCTGTCTACCCTCAGCACTTCCAGGGGGCACCCTACTATGCTCCTGCAGGTCCTCCGGGGGCGAATTTTGCCCCTATGCATCAGTACATCGACAACAACGTCCAATACGTTGAACGCATCGACAACTTGGCGGGCGAGATGCGGAGCAACACCGACGCGATGATCGATGAGTTCGCAAGATTGGAGGCGGCATACTACGGCTTCGACTACACGCAGCCACCTCCATTCGATGGGTAGAGTGTTGTGTACGGCACAACTTGTATCGGTTTCCCGGTTTGCGTTTTTCTTTCCCTTTCGCATTCTTTTTATTTATTTCCTTATGTGTGTGTGAGCGGGTTGGGAAACCATGTATCGGGTGTGTTTAGTTTGTTTGTGTGCTTTTATTCATGCATGTGTGCTAGTAGTCTAGTTTTATTTATGCAAGGGTGCTAGTAGTATGTTTGGAATGATACATCACCATGTAGCCCACGCTTTCAAATCCAATATGATGATGATCTTTATGCTTTATTTGAAAAATGATACGAGTATGTATGTCTATCTTGAGAAGTGTTAATGATAATCGAGCGATGTTGAGCATAAATAAAATTTCGAACTTTCACTATAATGTATTCGGCAAATACTTCATATGTGGCGTAGTGCATTTCAAAATTCCCATGCAAGGTCTAATAAAAGATCGATTTTGGATGACATGACTTAGTACCTATTTCTTTATAAAATTCAAACGTTCTTATTGTGAGCTTTAGAATTACTCCATATCATTCGGTTGTGCCTACCAATGCCAAATATATGTGACTCAATTTAAGCCCTTGCTAAGTAGAGACTATGATTGATGATTGAGCTCGGTTAAGATTTAATTCTTAGGGTATGAGACTTGGAAAATTGGCCACATCTTTCGCGTATCGTGTTGATTTTCTAGCCTATTCCCACTCGAGCTATGCAAATTACCGCATTGGAATTATGCATAATTCGCCGAGTATCCGATACTTGAGAACCAAATTCTTTGATTCGAATAATCAATCCTTGACCACATCCTACTGTATTCTTGGCTATACATCTGACATAGCAGTTCCAACGAAAAATCCAGAGCGAAATTGGCAGGTACAGACAGTGTGCCGACCGGCACAAATTGTGCCGACCGGCACACAGAAAAAAAAAAGGAAAACAGAAGAAAAAAGAAAAAGAAAAAGAAAAAAAAAAGGAGAAAATAAAGTCTGTACCTTGCGCTGTTTTGCTCGGGACTAGCAAAAATTTGAGTGTGGGGGGAAGAGTGAATTCCCTTGAATTCTTATCATAGATTAGTAGCCAAGAATTTCTTTTTCCAATCATGTCCACAATTCTTTGCATCCGATATCCTTCGAAAATGCCAGGAAGTTTCTGATAGATATGCAAAGAAGAAAGGACAGCTTTGTCACCTGTTTAAAAAGATTACGTTCTCTACTTGTGATTGTTCATTCACACAAGTATATGTCCACTGTTCTAAAGGTGTGAGTTTCTTTCTCAATTCAATTTCTAATGGCCTTTTGACAAGTCTCAGTAAAACCAATTAGAGTTATTTCTTAGCTTTGCAATATGTTGTTGATTTATGTCTATTTTCCTTGAATTTCCTCACCAAGCTACTCATATGGCCTTACACATACATATATCGATAAAGTAGGCTAGGCTTTTGAGTGATTTAGGTGAGAGATTGAAGTTGAGTTGTTGACTTGATCGTTAAGAAGGATAGTTCTTTTGCTCACAATACCTTTTTAGTGATTCACATAAGTGGAAAAGTCATGTGCATCAAGTTGAATATTTTCAAGGTTTGCTTTGGGAAGTACTCTTTCATGTTCAATACCCATATTTGTGAACATATTTGCTGAATACTAAATTGATTTAATCTCACAATGACTAAATGCTCAGCTCGTGTAGATTTGAAATACTTTTATGATTGATGTGACTATATGCAAGTTGATTTTCATTCTTGACTTTCCTCGGGACGAGTAAAGGTTTAAGTGTGGGGGAGCTATTGGCGATTTCTAGCATACCATTTTATATGCCAACTGCGCCTTATTTAGAGCATAAATGTCATCATTATAGGCCATTAACCCTTGATAATAGCACCATATTTGTATATATGTCGTTCTGGAGCTTTATTGCAGAAACAGATGAAAAGGACGATATTCTGGACATTGTGGCTGATCTGGACCTGAAGAGAAGAGAACCAGTAGAAAAGGCCCACTGTGCCGATCGGCACAGCCATGTGCCGACCGGCACATGGGACCCCAAGGCCACTGAAGCTGGCCCACCATTCAGTTTATTCTAGAAAGAAGTTATCCGAGCCAATCTTGGGCGATATCCGTCACGAAGAGATAAAAGATACTCGAAGATTTGAAAGAGCAACACAAGACTTGATCTCGAAGAAAACTGATTGGAAGGCCCACATGGAAGCTACCTAGGACTTCGGAACCGACTTAGGGAGGAAACCGAGCTGGACACGAGGTGTGCCGATCGGCACAACCCATGTGCCGATCGGCACAAGGACTCTTTTCCCGAGAATCCTTTCCTTCCTGATGTACAGCCCTATATAAACTTGTAAAAGCCCTAGGGTTTCGGGATCCGCCGCCAGAGGGACAACACAGCTAGTAAGTTTAGAGCCACCGGGGCTTTGCCCCGTTCTTCATGTTCTCTAGTTGTTGATCAAGAGCCATCGGTGCTAAAGAGGTGATCCATCGAGGTAGGCCAACTAGATGGTGATGTATCTTGCACTATGTACTATCGAAGTATGGTTGAATATGTGGATGAATGGTTTTGATTATTGATTGCCTGGATTTTATGGTCTTTACATGCACTTGTTCCTACGCTTAGTGACGACTAAGTATTAGATATTATCTTAATTGTGGTGGCAATAAGAGGTGAGGGATTCAATCTCTCACTATCTCCATTGTGGTTAAGGTAGTATTGGGATCTTGTAATGCGCCATAATTGCACGTTGTCTCTGTACCTCAACAGCCGCTAATGCATACGCGATGATCCTTGAGATGATGTGTAGAGTAGGAAGAGGCTACCGACTAAGGCGATTGGTCGTGACAGGGCTCGTCGGAAAGAGGTCTTGACCTATCGATCTTCGGTTATCAATAATTGAGTAATCCCGTTTATGATGCTATTCGATTAAGCTTTTTGGTTACGATCTCAACTAGCAGACTTGGCTAACTTACACCATGATCTAATCTGTTCCTAGGCTTTTCGGACAACACTTCGGACAACTTCACCTTGGTGCCGACCGGCACATCCCCTGTGCCGATCGGCACAACACCCTGTTTTCCTGAAACCCACGCTCACGCTCACTAGAAAGCTTGGCTAACTCTTTTACTGATGATTTTGCTTAATTCCCATAGGTCTCTGTGGTTCGATTAAACCTTGGAATACTCTTCTAGGGGAAAAAGACTACAACTGTACACCGTGTTCTTGCGGTATATAAGTGGGTGCGTAGATACGACCATCAGGCGCGCTTCATGCTGCAGCGAGGTTGAGCAAGAACGCAAGAACAAAAACTCCGAACGGGTTATGAGAGTGAAAACCAATCGATGAAACCGTCGGTGTTCTTGCAAGCGGGAAAACGCAACTCGGAAAACCAAACCAAAACAAAACTGCAAAGCAAACCAAGGGAGAAATATTTTTGCAGAATTTTGAGGCAAGAACTCAATGAGCACAATGGAAAACCTTGAGAGCAATGGAGTGAAGTGAGTTGAGGAGTGGAAATGAGAGTGTGAGAGGGAGAGAGCAATGGCCGGCCACCCCCTTCTTATACACGGCCATAGTAGCCGTTTTTGAACGTTGGGAGGTGCATGTGACCGTTGGAGCAAAGGTGGGAGGGAGCCGCTGCTCCCCTGGGTCGGCCGACCTGACTGGTGGGGTCGGTCGACCCCCTCTAGGGCCCACCTGCTTCCCTCTTTGGCCCACAGCCCCCAACGGCCAAATGGTGATTGACCATGGTTGCTATGTCCAGAAATTCCTCAAAATTATTTGCTCAAAAAAGATTTCCAAATAAAAGGTTGCCTCGAATTCAAAATTTTTCGAAAAATTCAAAAATCGACATGTTGATGAAAAATTTCAACATGCAAAAATATTTTTGGCTTTTCCATGGTGATACAAGGGTGGTCCAAAAATTTCATCCAAAGATGAGACATTTTGAACGCAAAAGTGTTTTTGAAAATTTTGAATTTTAAATGCATGGCGAGGGAAAATTTCAAATATGCTGGCGGAAAAATTCAAATAAATTTTTGGTGGAGGAAATAAATATGTAAGGTGGTTTGGAAAAAAAATCCAAATGCAAATTGGTGGTGGAAAATTCAAAAAGAAGCAAATAAAAGAAAATGATAATGCCGGTTAACCTGACGGCCAGGGCCGTGTCGTTTAAAGTCCGACGGGCTAAGACTTCTCCAATGGGTTTAGCTTGATGGCGCGGACCCCGTCCTTGGAGATGAGGACGTGGAGGGCTGCGCCTTGACTTGCCACACTTGTTTCATCTTTGGTGGTGTTGGTGGCTTCTCGGACTTTGGGACGGGTTTCTTGGCCCATAATCCCGGCCTCGTGGTCACAGGTTTCTTTGGTTGAAACTGCGATGGATTTTCAATCTTTGCCAAGCTCTTCCATAGAGCAATGAGGCTGTCCGTTTTCCTGGCTGTCACTTCAACTTCTTGGATGTTGGAGGTGTTTGGCCCATACTTGACCTTGATCATCGAGCATTGTTCTTTTCGAGGTTGAAACTCGAACTTCTCCTCCTTCCCATTGATGTAGAGGCGGATTTCTCCAACTCCAATATCAATTTGGGCCTTTGTGGTGCTAAGGAAGGGACGTCCCAAGATGAGGGGCGTTTCCTTATCAATATCCATGTCAAGCACCACAAAGTTCACCGAGACGATGTGGCCTCTTATGAATACCGGCACATCCTCCGCGATCCCCTTTGGAAAGTGGAAGGATGAGTTGGCCAATTGTAGCCGCATCGCAGTTGGTGTGAGGAATCTATACTTTAATTGCTCGAAGATTGCCTTGGGCATAATGCTCACGCTGGCCCCAAGGTCACACAGTGCGTAGTTGAAGTGGAATCTCTTGATTGAGCAATAGATTACTGGGAAGCCTGGATCAGTTTTTATTGTAGAAGGTTCTCCTCTTATTTGCCTGTTCTCCTCTGCATGGTGAGTCCAACGAGAGAATATTTCTCCTCTCGTAGTGATAACATTAACTTTTTCAATGGGAGATTCTGGTTGCCCAGGAATCTGCCCAGAATTAGCAGAAGGAACAAGAGCAGCAAGCTGAGCTAACTGAGTTTCTATCATTTTGTTAAAGCTCAACTGATTTTTGAAAGCAGAAGAAAGACCTTCTATTATTGAATTTAAACTCTCTAAACTTTGATCATTGGCAGCAAGCTTTTTGTTGATTGATTCGTTGATTTTAGCTTGGCCAGAAACCAAATCTTTCAAAGAAGGCTGATTATTATTAAAACCAGAGAAATTATTACCTCCTTGATAAGATTGGCTGTTTAGGTTAAAACCTTGACCTCCACTTGGACGATACCCATTGTTGTTGTTCATGTAGAATGCTTCTTCATGGGTATGGTTGGGGCAATCCTTCCCCATATGGCCAGTGTTGCCACATTCCTCACACGTAATGCATGAGTCAAGTGAGCGAACACTACCATGCGTGTTGAAGTCGTCCAAGCGCTTCATGACGAGGTCGAGCTTGGCGGACAATAAGTCCACCTCCTTGATAGGGTGTACACCTTTAGAGCATGGTTGGAGACGTTCATCGATCCACCCTTGATTGGAGACCATCTTCTCAATAAGTTCTTTAGCTTGAGCAACGGTCATTGAGAAGAAGGCTCCTCCAGCAGCGGCATCCATATGTCCACGGGTTGTTGGTGTCAACCCGTTGTAGAAATGTTGAAGAATGAGCCATTCTTCCATCCCGTGGTGTGGGCAGGCGGATATGTAATCTTGGAGCCTATCCCACGCCTCGGCGATGGTTTCATTGTTGGCTTGCTGGAAGCTTGAAATTCTTCCACGAAGGGCATTGGTTTTGCCCAACGGGAAAAACTTTGCGAGGAACGCGGTAGAACAGCGGTCCCAAGTGTCAATGCTGGCACGATTGGCATAGAACCATTGTTTCGCCTTCCCAAGAAGGGAGAGGGGAAACAAACGAAGTCGGATAGCATCTTGGTTGACTCCGGCGGTTGCCGATGTTTTGCATATCTCAAGGAATTGCTGGAGATGAGTGTTGGCGTCCTCCGTGGCCTTTCTACAAAAGGGAATGGCCTGCACCATAGTGATTAGGCTTGATTTGACTTCAAACCCTGCGTCACCGGCGTTGACATTGGGCCCAACGGGAACATTGGCAACGGAGGGAGCAGAGTAGTCACGGAGGGTCCTTTGATCAGCCATGTCAATAAGTGTTGATGGTGCGGATGAAGTGGGTTCGTCTGTTGGGAGTGTTGCTTGTGAGAGAGAGTCGACGCGAGGTCGGACTTTCCTTACAAGCGACTCGAAGTTTTCCGGCAAATTGAATCCACGCATACACCATCCTGTTTTCACATCAAAGAGAGAAAACAGATCAAGGTTAGCCTGCAATGGAAATGGTTAAATCACATCAAGTGTAATCATGAGTAATCATTGTACACTTGTAAACAATTGTCTTCCCCGGCAACGGCGCCAGAAATGCTTGTTGGTATTTCTTACACCAAACAGAAAACACCACCTTAGGCTGGTTAGGCCTAGAGTGAATATTCCCGGTTCGGCGCCAGAAATACCTGGGGTTAAGTTACTTGCTTAGGATACATAATAATCCACAACTAGCAACGAGTGCTAGAAATGTATTATTAGTATTTAATCATAAAAGATAATCCGCAAGCGCACGGATAACCCGTTGTAGCATTTCACCCGAGAGTATTCCAGGGTATCGTTATTTATATTTTCCCAAAGGAAGACGTAGTTGACAAGTGTGTACTTATACTCATGGTGTTACAAATGATAGATCATAACCAATATCCAAACGCAGGGGTAAGGCAATAAATGGATAGAGGATAGTGCGACACACACAGCAGGCAGTTCCACTCTCTGATAAAAGGCGAGAGGCGGCTCTAAGCTAGACTAAGGTTAAGTAAGAAGAACTGCTACTCCTAATGTACATCGTCAAGTAGCGTGCGTAGCATCTACTTATAGCCTAAGCTGCACACAAGCCAAGACTAAGCTGTTCTACTGCCAAGCCATCATCGGGATATCCAGCGATCAGAGTCTGCCCCAATCTCCGGACATTTCATATATACTCCTACGCCATACCCGAACGTGGAGGATTACAAGGGACGGACAGGGCTGTCACCACCTGCCGCCTACCTCTACAAACCGTGGGGCACGAACACGCATCCAAGGGTGGAAAGGAAGCCCTAGCACCATGCTAGCGTAACTAACCACAACTCTAGATCCCTCGAGGCACCTCGCAAGGCGATAAACCTAGAGCACTCTTGCAAGACAATGGACCCGATGACTAGGCAAAAGGAACAACTAGGTCTAGCAAGCGATTACTTAGACAAAGGATCAAAGCTAGCACTACGTTAAGCATAGGCGTTCGTCGCTCAAGAACGAGCGACGAACGATGAACGATGAAGAACGATCATTGTTAACCGATGATCGAGTATGAACGAACGACGAACGAACGATGAACGATCATGAATGAACATCGATGAACGATGAACGGACATGAACAAACGAAGAACGTTCATCCAAGATCAAGGATGAACGATGAACTAGCATAAGCACATAACTACTACAAGAACGATGATATTCCATTGATAAATGAATAAGTCTTACAAAAAGAGTAAAAAGATACAAGGGAATTTACCCCAAAACTCTCCAAGGGACTCGGGAGCTAAAAGGGCAGCCCAACTACTCAGCCTAAGCCTAACTAGAGAGCCCCTAGCTCTGGATGTGTGGAGGAGGGAACGAGCCTCTTGTGTTGTGTGTCTTCTAAGGGGAGGGGGTACCCCTTTATTTATAGCCCTCCAAAGGCGGTGGAATTGAGACGGTTCCAGATATTGTGGGCATTGATTGCAGGTGGAACCGACCTCCTGAAGTCGGTTGCAAACCGCCTTAGAAAGATGGACCCTGGGGGCCACCCTGCCAGGTCGGCCGACCCAGGTGTAGGGGTCGGCTGACCTGGCCCTGGCCCCTCCTGGGCTGGGCTTTGGCAGGTGGCTTTCCCCTGGTCTTTAAGCTTCTTATCAAGTGTGTGGCCTCAGTTGATATTCTGGTGGGTTCTGGGCCTTTAATCCTTGAATTATATTCCAGCGGCGAGCGTCGTTTGATGGACGTGTTGGAATCGTCGCCTTGGGCCTTGTTTACACCTGGAAATCCCTGTTTTCCACCTGCACATCCAAATCTAGAGGTACACGTGTGTTGGCGCTTTCTAAGTACCCATTTTATGTGCCAATAGCAGCCATATTCCTCCACATTCTCACCATATTCTTGTCATAATTGTGCATTATTACCCCTAACCTTGACGAATTCCACTTGTAGTGTTGTTTAAGTGCTATGTTGCAGAATTAGGTGAAATGACACTATAAAGGCTCAAGTATGAGAAGTAACGACATGAAGCCCGACTCGCCATGCAAGGAGGGCTTCCCAATAGCCCATGGCACCTACAAGACACCTCTGGACGTCCATGGAACCCAACATGCAAGCCCAAGGTCGTGGCCCAATGCCTAAGGATTTCTAGAAGGTTTATCCGGAAGGAAAGATCAATTCGCGCAGTCCAGAAACAGCACTGTATTGTCCCGCGGATCTCAAGTTCAAGACGTGCTCTAATGGGAATCCAATGTAAAGGAAAGTTGTAGATCTCGTCGAGAGCTTTCCGGAACACATATGGATTGTCCCGTTTGGATTCTGGAGCTAGGAGATATGGGCCCCGTAAGGAAACCTGCGCAGAGGAGACAGATATTTTGGCATCACATATTTGGGAACCAAGACGGCTGAATCTGGAGATCCAATGAATACCAAAGTTGTAGATCTTTTCAAGGGCTACGAGATAGAGTCTGAGTTTGCCTCGTTTGGACTCGGGACGGTGGAGATATGACCTATGGAAGGCGGAGCTGCGAAAAAGGAAAATCGAGTCCGAACTGGAAACGAGTCGTGCCGATCGGCACACCCCTGGCGCCGACCGGCACCGACTTAGAATTGGTTCTTTTCGCCTCCAAACGCCTCCCCACTGTATATATAACCCATGGGACGCCCTAGGGTTAGAGATCGGCCGCCAGAGGGACAACACAGCTAGTAAGTTTAGAGCCACCGGGGCTTTGCCCCGTTCTTCATGTTCTCTAGTTGTTGATCAAGAACCATTAGTGCTAAAGAGGTGATCCATCAAGGTAGGCCTACTAGATGGTGATGTATCTTGCACTATGTATCATTGAAGTATGGTTGAATATGTGGATGAATGGTTTTGATTATTGATTGCCTGAATTTTATGGTCTTTACATGCACTTGTTCCTACGCTTAGTGACGACTAAGTATTAGATGTTATCTTAATTGTGGTGGCAATAAGAGGTGAGAGGTTCAATCTCTCACTATCTCCATTGTGGTTAAGGTAGCATTGGGATCTTGTAATGCGCCATATTTGCACGTTGCCTCCGTACCTCAACAGCCGCTAATGCATACGCGATGATCCTTGAGGTGATGTGTAGAGTGGGAAGAGGTCAGCGACTACGGCGAATTGGTCGTGACAGGGCATTCCGGAAAGGGGCTTCGACCTACCGATCTTCGGTTATCAATAATTGAGTAATCCCGTTTATGATGCTATTTGATTAAGCTTTTTGGTTACGATCTCAACTAGCAGACTTGGCTAACTTACCCCATGACCTAATCAGGTTCCTTAGGCCATTCAAGCAATCTTCGTGCAATTTAGCTCCTGTGCCGATCGGCACACCCCTCGTGCCGACCGGCACAACCCTCACTTTCACCCTTTTTCATGCTCTTGTATATGCAATGTGTACTTCATGCTAGGATTGATTCGTTAGACGAAATAGTAAACCCTAAACACGGTTCTCTTGCTGATCCCTGTGGATTCGATATAAACCTTGGAATACTCTGAGGGAAAAAGCTACAATGTACACCGTCCACTTGCGGTATATAAATGGGTGCGTATAAACGACCAACAACGTGGAAATAGGTTATCTTTACCATATATAAAAGAAGCAGTTGGTGGTGGTGGTCGTCGTCCGTCGCCGTGCCCAGCTACAGTACTCGGCGCCGACAGGTGGGCCCATTTGCTACAGTATTTGGCGCCGACAGGTGGTCCCCGCTTGCTACAGTACTCCACGCGATTGGCCTCCCCGACCCAGCCACCCCGATCCCCCCAGTCGCCCTCTCACCCACGCACTTCCCCCGTCTCCTCCTTCCCGACCCAGCCCCGATCTGCGCGTCGCCGCCGCCGCCGTGGCAAGCTCCGTTCCCCTCCGTCCCGCAACCCTGCTTCCCTGGCCAGCACCACCAACCAGCACCGCCGGCCTCTGGATCGGGTCGATCCGCCTCTCTGCTATTTTCGTCTTCCTCCTCCGCGGCTCCCTGATCCGCTTCCTCAAAGATCCCCTTCGATAGTGTGATGGGTGAAATTCCCCCGGTGATGGGTGTACGCTTCGTCCTTCGGCCTGGCGTGGCGACGGCGACCAGATCTGCTCGGAGGTCCACCGGATCCGTCACGGGTTGCGACAACGGCGGCCAGATCTGCCCGTGGCTCAACCTACCTCGACAGCGGCGGGGTCCAACTACCTACGGCGACGACCTCGACCTGCGGTGGTGCCTCGCCCAGATGTGCCACCGAGGATGCTGGGGAGCAGCTGCGGCGGCCATGGCGCGAGATGGCTGCAGCGTGGACTCACTTGTGGGTCGTCGAGACCGGGATGCGAGATGCGGCGACTGGCAGCAGCCCAGCAGTGCGAGGTGACCAATCATCGCCTCATGTGCCGCTCGATGGCCTTTTGGATTTGTTTTGGACTTCTGAATCTTCCAAGATTGTTCTGCTCACACTACAGCTCCCCGCAAGATTTCTTAGATAGCGATTCTTTATTCAGGAACCTTCTTTTTATACATGGAGGAATTATACGTGTCTTACCAACAAAGCAGCTCCTACTGCTCTTGTATGTGTACACAGAGAATTGCTGCATGCAGTACGTCTAATGGAATCACTCACCCAGCAACTGAAAAGGGTAACAAGCTAGGTCATATTTTCTATGGCATTTTTCTTTGGTAGGCATCTAAGTTTACAAAATCTAGAGTACAAAGCAAAATATTGAGTACGCCGTGGTCAGGGCTGCCGATGCGGCCGGATCTGAGAGTGGAGAGGAGAGAGATTTGCTACGAAACACGGATATGTCAGCAAACTGGCGTACCCGTATCTGATACGGCCTGGGACGAGCTATGGCTGGGGATGCCGCGTGGGGAACGAGCCGCAGCTAGAGAGAGAGAGAGAGAGAGAGAGAGAGAGAGAGAGAGAGAGGGAGGGAGGCTGTCGTCACCGCCATACGAAGCAAGGAGTAGAGGCCGACATCCATGGCGCAGCGGCCGGTGAGAAGCTCGAGCAGAGTGGTGGTGTCTGTAGTCTCGTGGGAGAGGAGAGGGACTGCGAGAGGATAAGGCTCGGGGAAAAGTTGGGCGAGGAGTTTTGCTACTGTCCACGCCCACGACCGGTGCTTCGATGCGAGCAGTGCTAGCACAGATGGGTGGTCTGTTTTTCATTATTTTTCAATTAATTTGTGGGTCCCACCAAAACATAATGCACCATTGAATGGGAACCGAGCCATCTAAAAAATCGAACTCACAATGCTGACGCTAATTTCTGAATTTATTATTTAAATATGTATATATTGTCATATCGCCGTATCAGTATTTTTAGAAAAATAATGTATCGCGGTATCATCGTATCATGTATCTGTATCCGTATCGCCATATTCGGACAACATAGGAGATTTGGGGTGCGGCATGGTGAGGAGAGAGAGAGGTAGGTGGGTGAATGCCGAGTGGTACACGGGCCGGGGAGGTCTTAAACCATATCTTTACTATATTTCTTTACTATACTTAAAATTTGGAGTTGGTGGTGAGTGGTGGTGGTGGTGGTGGTTCGTCACTTCGTTCACAGCCCAAATTACAGATGAGGCCTACATAGGCCCATCGTGCGCAGATCACCACTCACGGTGCCCACCCCCTCCTCGCCTGGTTCTCGGCTCTTCTTGGGTTGCCCGTTAGAATTTGCCGTGGTAAAGCACGGGCATCATGCTAGTTTGATAACAATATGCAAGTAACAAGTGTTAGTTCTTCCTTATTTATAGAGCTAATTGACGGTCAAAAACTGGGTCTAAGGACCGTCAACACAAACCTGTCCGCTATGAGCTGTTTCCCTTTGGCGCCCGGGAGCAGCTGTTGGTCCCTAGCCGAGCAGATGAAGGCATGGTAAGCATCCAAGAACCCTCTCGAGCTTTCAGTGGTGGGCGTCACCTGTTCATGCACCATTTGATTTCTGTCAGACCAAATACGCCAGAACATCAACATAATCAGTTCGCGCTGAACTTCAGAGCATCGATCCAACAGAAGGAGAAACCAGTCCGTTCCTGAAAGCTGGAACTGTAGCTCATCCGGCGGCGTCCAGATTTCCTCCTCCGCGCCACAGATTGCGCATTGTCCAGTGACCTCCAGACGCCGTGCCTTCTTATTTGCTTTGGTGGCCAGAGCTCCACTCGCAACCTTCCAAGCAAAGTGCTTAACTCTCGGCGGGATTTTTGCACTCCAGATATTTCGCCAGATTGGGCGAGAGCCGTCCGGATACCTACTACTGGCACCAGCAGTATCTCCAAACTTCTCATTGAATCGCAGCTTGTAGGCACTTCTGACACTGTAGATTCCGGACTTTTCATAATACCAGGCCACAAAATCTTGCGATCCTCGACGGGGGACTTTGATTTTCTGAATGATATCCGCGTCAGCTGCATAGCATACATGATGCACCAACTCCATGTCCCACGTACCAGTGGTGGGTGAGATGAGGTCCGAGACCCATTTGAGCCGGTTTCTGTGCTGTTTACCGATCAGTTTCAGGTCTGGTACTCTTGGAAGCCAATTATCCCGCCACAACTTGATTGAAGAGCCATCCCCAACTCGCCAAATGATTCCTTTTTTGACCAGCTCCAGCCCATGTTCCACTGCTCTCCATGTTGGTGAAGCATTACCCGAGAAGACCGTATCCAGAACGTGTCCATTTGGGAAGTATTTGGCCTTCAAAATGCGTGCAGCTAGACTGTCTGGGAACTGTATTAAGCGCCAAGCTTGCCGTCCCAGCAATGCCTGATTAAAGGACTCCAAGTCCCGGAAGCCTAGCCCACCTTTATCTTTGCACTTCAGCATGTTTCTCCAGGCAATCCAGTGAGTCTTGCGTTTGCCTTTCTCTGCACCCCACCAGTACCTTCTAATTTGTTGTGTGAGTTCCTCGCACAAACCATCCGTCAGCTTGAAGACACTCATGATATATGTGGGGATCGCTTGGGCTATAGATTTGATGAACACCTCTTTTCCGGGGCACGAGATGTACCGTTCACTCCAATCAGCAGTCCGCTTGCCCAGCCTTTCGACAAGTGGTTGAAATTTGTCCCTCTTCATACGGCCGGCCCTCTGGTGTGGGAAGTCCCAAATATTTTGCTTCGAACGCCTCCCGTTCCACTTGTAGCAACTGCCTGACCTGCACCTTCTCCTCGTCGGTCACATTTTTGGAGAACATGATCGAACATTTTGCCGCACTAATTAACTGGCCCGTCCCCCGCTCAAAGTGTGACAGCAGCTCGCGGACACGGCCAGCTTCAAAGGAGTTCGCCTTGAAGAAGAGGAGACTATCATCCGCAAACAAAAGATGAGATACTGCGGGGGCTCTTCGGCACACCCGCAGTCCAGAGATAACACCCGACATTTCTCCTGTTCTCATCATGTTCGACAAACAATCAGCAACAAAGAGGAATAGATACGGAGATAATGGATCACCTTGGCTTAGGCCTCATGAAGGAGTGAAAGGTTGCAGGAGTTCGCCATTGAATTTAACACGGAAGCGCACAGTGGTAACACAGGCCATGATCCACTGTACCCAAATACTCTGAAAGCCCATTTTTTCCAGCGCTCTCTGCAAAAATCCCCAATCCACTCTATCATACCCCTTGGCGAGATCCAATTTGTAAGCACAATAGCCGTCTTCATTAGCTGACTGATGTTGCATGGCATGGATGCACTCAAATGCAATCAGCGCATTGTCAGAAATAAGGCTCCCAGGCACAAACGCACTTTGATTTTCCGACACAATATCATCCAGATAGGGACGCAATCTGTTGACCAGACACTTGGACACCACCTTGTACAGAACATTGCATAGGCTTATAGGGTGGAAGTCTTTCAATTGACTGGCTGTTTCAATTTCGGGATTAGTACAATAGATGTATCATTAACTCCGGTTGGCATAACTCCAGTGGCGAAAAAAATTCCTCACCGCCTTGATCACATCCTCTTTCAACAGCGCCCAATTCCGCTGATAAAAACGGCCAGGAAGGCCATCCGGCCCCGGCGCCTTTAAAGGCCCAATTTGGAACAAAGCATCCCCGATTTCCTCGTCCGAAAAATCTCTACACAATGCATCATTGATTTCATCAGTAATAACAACCCGGACGCCATCCAAAACCAATTCTGGACACACCATAGGGTCTCTATCAGACAAGCTCTCAAAGTATTCAGTAGCTAACTTGTGCATCTCCTCCTTTTTTGTATACACGACACCCTGGGAGTCCTTGAGCTTTTTAATTCTATTTTTCCTTGCCCTCCAAGCAGCTTTGCGGTGAAAGAACTTTGTGTTTTGGTCCCCCTCCTTCAGCCAATTAATTCGGGATCGGTGTAACCACAACATCTCCTCTCGGTACAAGAGCTCATCCAGCTGCTGTAGTGTATCTTTCACCTCTGTGCATTCATTGAGTAGCCCTTGGTTTCTCAGATCACTAAGTTTGCTCCTGAGCTGCTCAATCTGCTTAGTTATTGCGCCAAAGTGTTCTTTACTCCATGCCTTCAGGGAGATGAGAACCTGCTTCAGCGCCTCACTCACGTCGCCCAGCGTTTCAACTTGCCCCCGCCTATCCCAAGCATTCGCTATCTCTTCTGGTAGAGCCTCATGTCGCTCCCACATGATTTCGTAGCGAAGTGCAACAGCTCGTCTTTCCCGCCCTTCACCCTCCTGCTCCGTGCGCAATAAGAGAGGACAATGATCAGACCGTGCCGCTACCAGATGTTGGAGCGACGCGTCTGGGAACATGTTTGACCATCTCTCATCCGCTACTGCCCTGTCAAGCCGAACACGCACATTCCGGGCACCATGTTGTCCGTTGTCATAAGTATATGGGAGCCCTTCGAAACCCAGATCAATCAACTCGCAACTCGAGAGACAATCTCTGAATGCCGTCATTTGTCGCTCCGGCCTGAGACGTTCAGAAAAGTGTTCGAACTGCCACTTAGCTTCATTAAAGTCCCCAATTACCATCCACGGGAGATCCGACCTCGCCTTTAACCCAATCAATAGGTCCCACATCCGCTGTCTATTTTCCACCCGCGGTTCACCGTAGACAAACGTGGCCCGCCATTGCACTGCTCCCTCCTCCAACCTAACCTCTACATCAATATGCCTGTCCGAGTAGGACAGCAAGTTCACCTCCACCTGTTCATCCCAGAAAAGAGCCAGCCCGCCACTCAAACCATCGCTGCTCACAGCAAAACAACCCTTCATCCCGATCCTCCATTTCAGATTCCTCATACGCCGTTCATGCATGCGTGTTTCGCAGAGAAACACCATCTTGGGGTTGTTGGCCTTGATAAGGGCCAAAAGCTCTTGAACTGTCCGGGGATTCCCCGCCCCCCGGCAGTTCCAGCTCAAAGTACTCATTGCTCCTGACGGGGCTCGCCATGACCTCCCGTCGGGGTACCCTTCAAAGCCGGGTCAGCCATTGATCTCTTGCCCTTCTTTACATTCTTCTCCCTCGCCTCTAATGCATCCTCCTCCTCCTCGTTAGCAGTCACCGGTTGTGCATTCAAATCAAACTCCGCCCCCCTTTTGCCTAGTGGCCAAACGGGCAGCATTGGTGTATCTCCCTGGCCAAGCGCACTCCCAGCCCCCGCGCTGCCCAGAGCATCTTGGAGAGTAGCTAGAGCCTGCCTCACAGGAACACAGTGCATGAGGTTCTTGACAGGTGAGGTAGCCTTGTCACCCCGGTTGGACTTGACATGTTTCCAGTTCCTATCTGAATCACGGCTCTCAGAAGATGACATCGATAATGCTTTCTGTCACTTGAGGTACTTTTCATCGCTTGCCCTCTGATAGCCAGCACCCCACTTCCACTAGCCCCTTTATTCTCTAGTTTGCTTGTTATAGAACGGACCTTAGATGAGCTTTCACTTGAGATTGCTGTAGCTGTTGCCAAGTCAAGCGGTTTCAGGGCATCATGCATCACGGGATTGATCTGATCAACCTGCATGTTGCCCAAGTCTGATGCCAACACTTCATTAACATGCGGTCCCAGCTTCACCTCCCCCCCCCCCCCCCCCCCCCCCCCGGAACTCTACGTCAGGTACATTATCATTATTCCCAGCCGGCATCGGTGGCGTAGCTCCAGCATGCTGATTGTGTGCATTCCGGCGCGCACGGCCACCTTGCAACGGGTTTTCAAACAGCAGCGACCTTGCCGCCTCAGGCTTCACCATGGCCTCCATAGTGCGGCTTTTGTGCTCCATACGTTTGAAAGGTGACGCCCTCAGCGCTTCACTATACATGAACCCTTTGAATTTATGCTTGGGATTTTGACATTCTTTGGCAGCGTGACCCATGTAGCCACATTTAAAACAAATATGTGGAACCATCTCATATAGCACTTCAAAGGTCGGGATTTTGCCATCTAGCTTGAGCTTCACCCATGGTTGAACTGGTTTATCAACTGCGAGCTGAACGCGGACTCTTAAGAATCGATCAAACCCCACCTTATCTCCCTTCTTATACACCTACATGAACTTTCCCAACTTTCCACCGATCCTCTCACCCACCTCCTCTGTCAGCATGACCCCGGGTAAATCGTATATTTGTGCCCACACCGGCACAGAATTCATAACAATTTCAGAAGGCCTTGAAACACCATCATAAGGAACTACAATGAGGGCATCTCCTCTGTGGCGCCAAGGACCGCCCTTGATCACAAAATTATAGTCGCCTTCGCCATTGAACTCCAGAAGGAACAGATTTTCACATAATGTCTTGCGATCAATCTTGCTTCTCGGCACCCAGGCTTTACGCATCTCCTCGAACAAAGCATTGACATTGTATCGCTGGGCTATGTAGTACCGAGCCAATACAAGCCATTGTTTTGGAGCTTTCTCCCGCGCTGCGCCAAGATCAAACTCCAGAATATCCTCATCATCTTCCTCCTCCTCTTCCTCATCCTCCTCCTCCACGTCCTCCACCACAGGATCAGACCCCCTCTGCGCCCCCTCGATCAACAGCTGCTCCGTGCCACCACCAAGGCCAGCCGCCATGCCTGCCGCCGGTCTTTTTGGGTTTTGTGTGTAACCCGCCGCCGACCCTCCTCCTACCGGCCAGGTCGCCCCCGACAGATCAGCCGCCCTCGCACCATCGCCTAGCGCACCGTCACCATCAAGATCCGCCATTGGAACCAATCACCAGTGCCGAAAAGACGGCTCCCCAAGCTGAGCGCCGCCGCAACGTCGTGTGGGAACAGGATCTAGTGCCTTCCTTTGGTCACCCCAATTGCATAAGACGTCGTGCAGAGACAGGAGTCAATCACGATCGGAACCGGAGGGAAAACCGAGTAGATTACCTGGCCGGAGACTCACGGAGACGGACGGAACCAGGGAATCGCCCCCGAACCCTAATTGCCAGAGAAACCCTAGCGAAGGGGTACGTGATGGAGGGATTACTTAATATTAGTTCATCGCCACCGCCTCAATCCTCTACAAAAGATCATCGCCACCGCCTCATAGAATAGTTTGACTTAGACAAAGCTAAAAATCCTTACATTTTAGGACTACATTTTGGGACGGAGGGATTACTTAATATTAGTTCTTTATGTTCCAATAAAAGGCGATACCATAATATAAAATAAATCATTGCAAATCTAGCCGCGCAATTTGCACGGGCCATCCTACTAGTGTAACATATTTGGATGCGTAGACGAGTTGGAGTTCTAGAGTTCGGGGGTCCTAAGGGAGGCCCATGTACTGGCGAATTGATGTATTGAGGACATGTACGGGATGTTCTGGGGCCATTTTCCTAATTTTTTAATAATGGCAAAAGTGGTAAATTAGAGACATGTTAGATCTGATGGCTATTGTTGTCGATGGTTATTAGAGTCCACCAAATCGGTGGCTGGATGTTTTGCCTTTTTATTGAATTTCTAGGATTCCTCTCTTTTTTTTAGGTGGTGTTTGGATACTGGGAAATGAGGATTGGCATTGAGAAAAGGAAATGTGATGAGAAATCCAAACCCTTCATTTATCCACTATATTAAATCTCAACCTTTCATTCTCTCAAAGCTCATTTCCCAATCCCAAACCCAACCCTCATTTCCCATTCGCCAAACATCACCTTAGCGCATCTCACCAGGATTAATGCGAGGGTTCAAAAGGAACCTTCCATTAGTAAATAGATAAGATGCACATTAAGCGAAAAGCCTGTTTCACGCGCGCCTGCGCGTTTGCCTCCGCGCGCATTGGCGCTCGCGCGGGCCAACGCGTGGGGCCAGCACGAGAAGCCGTGTCACGCTGTGCAACGCGAATCAGCCCGCATCCGTAGCATGCAAGGGCCCACGTGCCTTTGCTTTCGTGCATGTTCTCAACACACACATGACATGCCTTTGCCTTTGCCACCTGAAACACTATTAATTTTCAAAAATAGATACATCATTTACTAGGTACTCAAAAATAAAACTAGAGGCTCATCCGTACATGATTATTTTTTATTAAAAGCTACTCTAGCTAACTCATGAGCCACCTGGTTTGCTTACCTATTACAATATATGCGCGAGCGGTCCTCCTATAAAACAAAAGTTGCTTCATAAGCTATTCTAGCGCGCAACTTTTTTTGGAAAGTTTCATTCTCACCAACTTTCTATTTTAGGAAAGTTTTGGTGCAATTTTCTGAAAAGTTTTTGTCTCAAAAAGTTTCGGTGCAACTTTTTTGGAAGCTTTTGCCTAAAAAAGTTTCGGTGCAAATTTTCTAAAAACTTTTGTCTCAAAAAGTTTCGCTGCAGCTTTTCTAGAAACTTTTGTCTAAAAAAGTTTCGGTGTAACTTTTTTGGAAGCTTTTGACTCAAAAAGTTATAACAGAGCTTCCTACCTAAACTTTTTTCCCGCCCTTGGCCCATTCATGTGCGCTTACCGGCGGTGCAGGACGCACGCGACGCGCGCTACGCACGCACGCGCTATAGGAATTTTGCCAACTGAAAAAGATAAGAATGAGAATCATATGACCATGACCGGTTCAGAACACATACGCGAGAAACAATGAAGAAATAGCATGCGGGGGTCTACTTGTTGCTGTCCTTGTCGCGTTGCAGTTTGATAATGCGCCCGCAGCGGTCTGAGCGCGCGCGCATTAGTCACACCGTCCCCTATATCCTCACGTCCCTGAACGATTCGCGCTTCGCGTGGAAAAGAGAATTAAAAAACTTTAAGGTTCCACATATTTTCGTTGCTCTGCTCTCTGCATGGTAAAAGGAAAATATAAAGCTGAACCACACAACAAAAGGCACCGCAAGATTTTTTTTTTAAAAACAAACATGGCAAAGCTTCGGAACAGCTCACAGACCACGCACGCGAAAAGGGAAAAAGGCCAAAGCCACACGCCGCGCTTATCGCGCTAGCACGAAAAGGGAAAGCAGACGGATCCCAAAAAGGAAGCAGGTGAGAGACAAACGCTCATGTCTTTTTCCTTGTCTCCGTGATGCGCGAGTACAGGGTTGCGCGTGCGCGCGCAGAATAGCTGTGCCCCACATTAAGGCGGGCCCTGGCCTATGTTCGATTTCTGTTGTAAGCGCGTAGGTTTATTTTGGGCCCTTAATGGAGACGAACAACAAATGAAACTGCATGCTGGCCAATGGTAGATATGGAGCGAGAGGTTTTGAGACGATGGAGGCTGGACGCAAACGGCGTGACCTGACTGGCTGTATTAAACGGATGAAAACAAGGTAGCATGCATTGAAGTATGTGAGAAATTAATAAAATACAGATGGAAATGGTCTAGGCCAGCTCGATGAGAGACACAGGCCATTTTAGCAGCAAGCAAACAATGCGACTAACGAGCAAGCAAGCAAACAAACAAACAGGTGGTACGTAAATCATCAGTCATCAGGCGTCTGGAGCAGTTGCTTGATCGACGTCGTCAGATGGACCAGCGACAGGTATATTCTAGACAAGCTGGTCTTCTTCTTCTTCTTGTTCTGCTTCTGCTTCTTCTTGCTCCGGCATCTGAAGCTTGTCGGCCAAAGTCTTGGCCCCCTTGAGCGAGAGGATGAGCCAGACGTAGGAGAGGAACTCCCCGCCTTGACCCAAGCTCTTGGCGTGCAGGTAGCCCCTGCACATGCTTGCGGAGTAGGAGAGCATGCCCAGCCACACGCGGTACATCAACTCCCAACGCATCTCCTCGTTGGGCATCCCAATGAGCTCTTGGGCGAGCTGGCTTGCGTCCTGGATGAGAGGGTATATGGGAGACTCAGGCTCCCCGCCCCCTCCGCCGACGGAGGAAGTAGCTTTGTGGATGATGTCGTCGACCATGCTTGTTTTGTCGAGCGTACCTCCCTTCGCAGCAGTTATATTATTAGCGATGATGGCATTGACGTTGCGCATGGCTTCAGTGAAGAGATGCTGCCTGCTGCCGGGCATCAGCATCTGGGGCCAGGAATACAGCAGGTAGGCCATGTAGTCGGATATGGCCTGCGTGCAATCTCGACGGAGCTCCTTCTCCTTCGTCCAAGTAGGTGTACTCGGAGGGGTCTTGCTGAAGCAGAGGTCGGTGGCGATGTGCCAGAGGAGGACGCTCTCGTCGAACGACTCCCGCAGGCTCCGACGTATCGTACGGTTGCACGCCTTTTGCAGGTCCTCATTCAGAGCCCAATTGCGCTTGGTGAAGCTCCTGTAGCTGCCGACGTCGAGGCCTTCCTCTTTGGTTGCATGCGCCAGGTCTATAACCACGTATGCCGCCACCTTGCTGTACAGACGCTCGGTCCTGCAGCAAAGAAAGTAACCTTCCCTGAGGCCGATCCAGTCGGCGAACCTGAGCGGCCACCCGGGCCACCACTTCATTCTCCGGCGAACCGCGTCGATTAGGTTGTGCTGGGGAAGTGTCTCGCACAGTGCTGGGACACCAAGCTTGAACAGCAGCTGGTACAGCAGCTGCCGGATGAACACGGCGAGGACATCCAGCGCCGCCGTGAGCCACAGAAGGATGTACGTCGTCTTGACGTCTGCGGCGTTGTAGCCTTCGCTCTTGTGGCTCATCGCGAACAGCATGATGGCTGCGATGTGCAGGGCCGGGACCAGCAACAGATGGAAAGACAAGTATGCCGGAGTGTAAACCACATTAGCTCTGGTGTAGATGAGCGTGAATGCTCTGCGCAGCCAGCGCTTAAAGGCTTGTGTGCCCGGGCTTACAGGTGGGAGGTCAAAAGATGGGCTCCTTGCTTCCACATCTGGCCGTTGTTCCTCCTCTGAGCTCCCTGATTCCACATCTCCCGGCCGTCGCTTCTTGAGAGCATCTCCCGGTCGTCGCTTCTCGAGATCAGAGGTAGCAGCGAGCAGCGACATGTCCGACAGTAGCATGTGGACTTTGTCTCCCTCTGTGAAGTCCCAATCTTCCACATTCTCCTTCTCTTCTGCCTTCTGCCTTCTCCAAAACATCAACGAATTTTTGTGCTTGTCTTCCAGCTCGGTGAAGCACCACTTCCATCTGCTAACCTTTCTTCTTCCTTCTATCTTCAATGACACGGCCGCCAGCCTGTCAATGCAAGCTCTCCTGAGAGCCCATGGCTTCTCGCAAAAACTGAGCACCCCAATGATGAACAGCACAACTGCCGAAGCCATCAACCTCCTATCACCGTAGCTGGGCCATGACTTGTAGAAGGCGTACACGGAAACTGAGACCTGAGACACCACTGTCACGGCATGCCGCGTCCACAGCTCATTATCTTCAATGCTATAGGCCGCCATTTCCTCTTGCCCACCAAGATGGATCAGGAGGACAGGAGCCCACAGGACCTCTAGGACGCTTGCCCCATTGCCACAACTGTTGATCCCCTTGGCGTGGCGGTTGAAGAGGGTGGCGAGCGCATAGATAGCCAGAGCATCACTGGCAAGGTATGCCACCCATATGCATGTTCTAAACCAGTGGGGGACTATATACTTGCGCATCGGGGCAGCCACCAAGAGGAACCACTGAACGCCGAGGCTCCCAAGGACGAGGATGCGCAGCTGCCACTCGTCCCAGAATTGCACCGCAGTCATGAAATGGCTCATCTCTCTCGGTGTGTGTATCAATGTCACTCAAGCCTAACGGTACAAGCTGGAGCACTTGCATTCATGGAAATAAGTTTAGTGGCATTTGACGGTACGGTGCCCCCGACGATTAGCATAGCCCTTATACGACGATGAGCTTACCACCTATTGCAGTAACTTCTTCAGTACGCTATATATGGCATTATGACTAAGCAAAGAAAAGGAAAAGGAAAAGGGAAAGGGGATAAGAGATAAAGCCAAATATGTACTCCCACGACTTCATTGTTACTCTTGCTGGCTCCACTTTGCGTGTCGGGCTAACATTATTCCAACTAAGCCCTTTTGCGCTGTCTTGCCGTACTTTTATTTCCAAGGTGGTCCATGCCGCTAACTTTACATAACTAGTATGAGCGATATGTTGTTCGTATCACCATTTGGTTACAATTTACGTACAGTTAAAAATCAAATGGTTGAAATCACTTAAACAATGACTCATAAATCATACTCTTCTTAATTTTGATCACAGTCGGAGCCCTCTTGTATGTAATGCCCCGAAATGATCAAACTCCTAAACCGAATAAAATTAACAACGTTTCAAAATAAATTTCATAACCCAAAACCCATTCCCTCCTATTCCTTTGGCCAATCTGGCCCGAGACCGCCTATGCATCGGGTGGCCGGCGCGAAATGCGGTCATCGGCCAGCCCCGTCATGTGTCCACGTCTGTTTTTCCGTTGCACAATTATTCCTTTTCACATGTCTAGTGGACAAGATTTTTCGCACAGTGTATAAGATTTAGATTTAATATGTTCACTAATCAGGTTAATATATATGCCATCCAGATGCATGTTCTGAGCCAGTGACAAATTGTGTACTTGCGCATCGGGGCCGCCACCAAGAGGAACCACTACGCCAAGGCTGTGAAGGACGAGGATGCGCAGCTGCCACTGGTCCCAGAATTGCACTGCACTCCAGAAGTGGCTCATCTCTCTCTCCCCCCCAAGTGTATCAATGTGTGGTGCCGTTATCACTCAAGCCTAAAGCTACAAGCTGGAGCACTTGCATGCATGGAAGTAAGTACGGTCGGTACACAAGTGCCGTTGGCATTATGTTTATCAAACTAAAGAAAAGGAAAAGAAAAGATAAAGGTAATATGTGTATTACCACTTTTTTTTTTTGCGAAATGTGTATTACCACTTTATTGTTACTCTCGCTCGCTTCCCTTTTCGTGTCGGGGTAACATTCGAACTAAGTCCTCACATGTTACGATGATGTCTCCGTGCTTGTATTTCCGAGGTGGTTCAGGCCAACTTTGCATTCTCTCACTGGAGTTTGATTCTCAAAACGATGACACAACAGCAAACAATGACCGAGAGAGAGGGGTTGAGTTGGGATCCGCAAAAGCGAACATTTAGGAATTTTTAACCCAATTCCAGAGCTAGTGTTAACATGTACGAATAGCTCAGTTCATCACTAAAATGAGTGCAGCCACAAGCTTTAGTGACGAAATATGAAAATCTTCACTAAAAGGCATATATATATATATATATATATATATATATATATATATATATAACTATGACGGTTCATATTTCGTCACAGATACACAAATTTCTTGTAGTACATATATAGCAGCTGAAGCAACTAATATGAAGTAATTCTGTAATAGCAATACGAGTACTAACGTAGTATCACGTGCCGTTGTTGATTGATCGACGAGCAGAAGTAACGGAGGAGGACGGTGCGTCCGCGCGGACTGTGGAGCACCACCGGCGGCCGCTGTCAAATATACTCCTATCCGTCCGCCCCTGCTGAGTTTGCAGCATCGCTGTCAGGAGTACCACACCCAAGGGCGGAGCCACGTTGGCCACTGTGGGTGCGGATGCACCCAGACCCAAACACGAAAGTTATCATGGTCAATTTTTCATAACGTCCGCACCCTCCTTCCCAAAGTCTATGCACCCCCAGTCCCAGGCTGTAACATCCCAAAAATTAGAAACCTTAAAATAATGTAAAAAAACCCCAATTATGTGAATTTATGTTTGAATTGCATATTTGAATTTTTCTGGAATTTTAAACTCATGCGTACATTACATTTCATATTGCACGGAAGTTTGCTAGAATTTTCTTGGAAAATTGGCTTGCCGAAAAATTCTCAAAACTTCACCATAAGTTGCAATCACAGAGACTTAATTTCTATGAAGTTTTCAGAATTTTTACAGCTTGTTTGATCCGGCTAAAAATTCTTGGAAGCTTCAGCCTGTAGAGAAAATTCGAAAAATAGTAAAAGAGCTAGTTGGGCTTGGCCCATTTAGAAAACAGTCGCCTCAGCCCGCGCTGGCCCGCTCCTCTCTTCTCCCTTCTCTGTTCACATGCCGACGCCACGCGCCGCGATGCGCGCCGCCGACCGCGCCGACGCCATTCCGCCTCGCCCCGTGGCCGCCTCGGCGTCTCTCGGGAGCCCCGCGCGCCCATGCCTTCCCCTGTGCTTGCGCTGACCCCGAGCGGTGAAAAGTCGCGCACTCGAGCTGCTTCTGCGCCACGCCGCGCTGCGCCATTCGCCGCCGCCGCGCCGACCTCCAGTTCTGCCCTGTGCCGTCGCTGTAGCGCTGCGCCGCTGCTTGCCACGCGCGCCGCAGAGTCCCGCGCTTCTTCTCGCGCCCTCGGTCGTTGCTAGAACCCTCCTCTCCTCCTCTCTCACCCGCGTGCCACTGACAAGCCGGGCGCGCACCGGCAAAAGATCATCGCCACCGCCTCAATCCTCTATAAAAGCTCGAGTTTCTCTCCTCTGCTCCTTCTTTAGACCTCCTCATCCTTCCCGAGTTGTCCTCGACGAGGAAAACCGAGCGGGTGAAGTGAATTTGATCTTTCCCCAAATTTCGGCCACCGCCGCCAGCGCCGGAATTAGAGTTCTTCCAGCGAGGTTTTCATCGACTTCTTGTACTTTTGTCACCTCAGTGCATAGCTGATCCCTTTCCCCCGCTTGTCCTTCTAGATTTAGCGCGGAAGGGTCTCGTCGCCGTCGCCTCCTCTGTTTCGCCGCCGCCGATCGTCGTCCGGCTGCCTCCGACCACCGCTGGTCTCGACACTTGCTTGGTGAGCCTCCTTGTTGCTCGTAGATGCCAAAAGCATTAGAAGTTCACGTCGCCGTGCCTTCTTTTTAGCATCTCGCCGTCGTTATGCCGCCGCGCCGCCGCTACAGTTTGCCTTCGACGACGAGGTCACCACCGGCGAGTAGCTCTCGGCCTTGCGCATCATTTGGGCTAGGTCTCGTCGAAGTTTGGCCGCGGAGTTGCCGCCGGCGAGTCATTCCGTCGCCGTGGTTACTGTGCACGGTCGATTTTGAATCAATTAAACATCAAGCTGCCACGTGCACGTCTTGGATTGGTCCGAAACTGATTAGAGTTTTTCAGTTGGGAAATAGTAGAGAAAAGAAAAGAAAAGGGGTCTGCTGGCCCACCCGTCAGCCTTTCATGCGTAGCCAGTTTGTTAGATGCACCCAGAAGTACACACAAAAGTTAGCTTATACATGTAAATTAATTCCAGAAAATTTCTATAAAATTTTGTAAAAATACTAGGTTGTATTTTGACATATTTAAGGCCCTTTGCCACTGTTGTTTAGTGTTGGAGCATAGGAAAATTTGTTAGAAAAATAATTAGTTAGAATTGCCATATTTCTTAGGAAATAACATGTTTCCTTATTAGAACTTTAATTGTTATTTGTATAATAGATATGCATGCAATCACTATAATTAAAATACATTGTTTTTCCCACTAAAATACACTGTTAGTATTAATTTGGTAACAATAAAAATATTACACTTTATTTACTTAAGTAGATAAGCTTGATTTAAGCACCATATGTGTATTCTTTTGGAAAATAAAATGAATAAATACTTTGTCTAGGTGAATATGGCTTTTATAAACCTAGGAGTATGTTTTGCTGTGTAAGACCCTTATGCTAGCACTAAAATTTATTTTAGACGCACTTAGTCACTTTTAGGTTAAATATTGCTAGTATTTACTTATTCTCCAGATTAAGCTTCGATTGCGCGTAGAATCGCCATACGAACTCCGATTCGAGTGATTCTTGTTGCATAAATCATCTAAATTCATGCTCCACGTATTCATGCAAAAATATGCATTATTTTCAGTTGGTTTTAATTCGAATTTTTTTATTTGGATATTATTTGCTTTAACGTATAGACGATTCGAACGTTGGTGAAAATATTGAAGATCAAGAATCCGATGATCCGAACTTGAAGAGCAAGAGTTTGAACAAGATCAACAGCAAGGCAAGCACCCCGTTGATCATTTTGATCCCATGATTGTGGCTAAAATTGGTTGCATAATGGATAGGAATAAAAATGTGCATTGATAGCTTTAATAAAATTTATTTCCGAAAAAAGGATAGACACCTTTAATTAAGAACCCTATGACCCTCTTGAATTAATCTCTATTTTAATGTATCTTAGGTTTGAGAATTGACATGGTAAATAGTTTCCTAGAATCACACTATATGTTATGGTTATTAAAATCTTGATTAAGTAACTTTCTTAAATTGTATAATTGCGTATGCACATGCAAGTCCTAAAATTTCAGAATCATATCCAATAGTAAATTTATTTATGTGCTTTGAGAATTTTAGATGATGACGGGTTATGTTACGTTGTTTAAGATATTATTGTTTGAACTGTTGGAGGCCCGTCACATCATTTAAGGACAGGTACAATAATAACTTGATTTGAAGATTTTTCGTGCGACCATGAATGCCGGTATGGGTCGGTCTTGATTAAGTAATTAATTGAATGCTACCTTGCCTTCTAGAAGTAGGGATTGTATGGGTAATCCCCGATCTTGTGGGGTTATTCAAAGGGGCTCCCATTGCTATACGCATGGGGTTTAAGTTTGCCGACACAATGAATTGTACCCTCGAGTCTAATTATCC
Source organism: Eragrostis nindensis (assembly GCA_012490785.1). Classification (NCBI taxonomy): domain Eukaryota; kingdom Viridiplantae; phylum Streptophyta; class Magnoliopsida; order Poales; family Poaceae; genus Eragrostis; species Eragrostis nindensis. The sequence continues at coordinate 164,063 of JAAXCT010000928.1, forward strand.
ATGTTTGAAGGAGGAAAAATTTACCTCTAGGATTTTAGTATCCAATTGAAGGGGGACTTTTGACAATTTAGGGAAGGCAAGAATAGCAAACGGTTAATGAAAACATCATGTTGATACCGATATGCACACTTTGCTACATGTTGGCAGTTCTTATGCGTATAAATTAATTTCCATTATTTCCGCAAGCAAACGGAAACCATTGTAGCATTTCACCTTGGAGTATTCCAGGGTATCGTGATTTATTTTTTGCAGGGAAGTGGAGTGAAAGGATATTGAATTATAACATAGTAATACACTTGTTATGAAATAACAACAATTATACTTAAAACGGGGGTAGGGTGCAAGATATATATTTTTGGTATTTTGGCACTCTCCAAGTAAAGCCTAAGATAAATGTGTAAGAGAGAAGTAGATTAAATTGGGAGAATGACAAGATAGAGATAAGATTCCTAAATGTTTATCTTATATTTATATTTTCAGAAAGCAACTCTAAAAGATTATCTAATCTAGCTAAGGTCATGCAAATTCAAGTCTATCACTTCGGGGCACAGTCGTGCCAAGGCAGTAACCTATGGATCCGGTTCACTACCCCGGGGAGTCGCCTGTTGTTACGTCTCTACAGATATTAGCCCGAACGTGGTGGATTACAGAGACCAGTACAGCTGTCACACGTACTCGCGGCTACCACATCATTCCGTAGGGTTAAGAGTCAAACGTGCCAAGCTAGGTTCTAAGCACCGCGCTTACAACTAGCCCAGAGAGTCTACCCTTTATCAACACAGCAGATCTATCTCAGAATAAAGAACAGGATAGCGCCAAGAACGGAAGCCATCTCCGACGGAGGAACACACCTATTCTCTAAACATAATCACGAATCCTGCAACAGAGATCATATAAGCAATAACTTAACTAAATAAATAAACTAAAAGAATTATCTAACTAAAAGATATAAATAAAGATAAAACTAAATATATTAAATAAATAAAGAATTCTACTAAAGTAAGGATGCAAGAGATCTATACCCGAACTTTCGAGAGAGCTCTCACTCTACTCTACTCTACTCTAACTCCCAAAGTAAAACTACTTCTACTCTACTACTAAAACTAGTAACGAAATAGACTTCTTAGATGAGGTGCGAATTGTTCTGATGCCGAGGAGGGGCTTATATAGCCTTCAATGGACAGGGGATGATTTATAGAGGAGCTGGGAGGCGGTGGCGTCAGTTTCGCCACCGACCCAGGCTGGCCGGCCGCCCGATGTGGCGGTTCATCGGCGCCTTTGGTCTGAACGCTCTTGATTTTGTCCTGATGGCGGCAACGTGGTCGGTTTCCTCGTGGGGGCGGCAAATTTGGAGTGAGGGCCAAGTTGAGGCCCATTGGTCCATCTTCGAGAATGGCGGTGATGGATTTCTAGCGTGGGCTCTTGATTCTGCGTGGCAAGCCCGTGTACAACCCACTGAAGGAAGAAGGCCGAAGCCTTTGGGCACTGGGCCAGGCCGGCCAGCCTAGTGATGGGGCTGGCCGGCCTCTGTCTTCTTCGACATAGGTCCAGTTTTCTCCATTATTTATTCCTGCATCCAAAATTCACCAAAACTCGTGGAACTTTATTAGTTTAACTAAATATGCATAGAATCTTGGTGAATGACATTTTATTTACCGGTATGTTGGCGGTCATTTTATGGTTTAACAGCCGCCAACAACCTCCCCAAGCTTAAACTCTGCTCGTCTCGAGCAAACTCAAACTTAAGGTATCGGCGGATCAGGAGTTACAAGAAAGCGCTCGATGGGTAACAAAGATGCAAGAACATACTCCCTTCGTGATGGTAAGTATAAGCTAACACGAAATATGCACGAGTGTTGCATATTTGTGGGGCTTGTTTGTTTCACCTTGTCACATAGCATTGAAAATTAGAACGGCAAATTCAGACAATGTCATGCAATTCTTGCAGGTGTATGTCCAGAATTTTTATGTGCTGCAAGACAAGGTAAAAATTTTCTCCTTTGTTTGGTAGACACTTCCCTTAATCTCTCTTTTGAGGCTATTCCTACAAAGCTTCACTCAAAAAATCATACTTCCTACCAAATGGGGCTTGTTTGTGGAGCTTGGTAGGAAAATGCACATCTGTTATGCATATATTGTAAAGCTAAAGAGTAAATCTTAAGAGACATAGCAACTCCTTGTATTCGGTCATATGGAATATGTGATGGAGGGGGAGATAATGAACTCACACCATGAAAAAAGGGTTTGAAAAATTTTGGTCCTTTATTTTGCTCAAGATGTTTTTGGTAGGAACCATATAGCCTTTTATTTGGGATGCAATCATGGAGTCGCTCACACATTTTTTTTTCTTTTGTTTTTGACTCCATGATGCATGAGGCAACTTTTGCATGGTTCAGAAACATTTTGAAATATTCTTGAACTTTTTGAATAGACCAAAATTTTGCAAATAGGATCAAAATTTCGCGAAGGAGGGGATTTGGCTATGGAAATGTTTGAGCGATTTTTCAAACATTCCTTTTTGGTGGAAAGAAATTTTCAAAGGCTCACGCGAAGGAATGATGACCGAAGTAAGGAGTGCTTAATCTAAAAAGCATTCAAATTTTAACTAAACGCAACACATAAACGGATGGCTATGAGTGGGGCTGTTTCGAATATAATCATGATATGGCTTTGGTAGGTAAATAAATCCTCATAAGAGAAGTGCGCCAAAACAAAAGATTTTAAGGACTTGCAGTAATTATGAGAAAAACATCTCTGGAATTATGAGAAAAACATCTCTGGACTTTTTACCATGCGAAGAGAATTGCAAACAGGTCCAAATCATGCCATATCATAATGCTCAATGCTTAGACTTGGTGTGACAAATGCATCCCACAAAAATATGACAAGACGAGTGATATGATCATGCTAAAGTATAAAGACAACACATGTCAAGAGTAGAGGTTGCATAATTGCGACACAAAGGGAGCTAACAAGCAACTATTCATCATTTCCTTTGAATGAAGCAATCACCAAGATTCTAGCATTTTTATTCGAAACAGGGAAATTATTTTGGATTTTCCTGTTATATAAGTTAGAGGACTTACCTTGGGTTCCTCCCCAAGCTTGAGTCTTTGCATAGACTTAAGCTTGTGATGAACGCGTCCCAAATCCTTCTTGAACCTGCAAAAAGAATGAGGGTGATACAAATTGGCCAGAAATGCTTTTTTTTAAAGAAAAATGAAAGCATGTGCCAGGCCTGGCTAAAAGGATACCGACGGGATGTCCTTCCCGTCGAAGGACTCTCTGCTTTTCGTCACGAGCAAGACGTTCTCCATTGCTCATTTGTTCTGCAGGACCTCACCGCTTGGAGCATTGGGCGGTGCAGAGGTGCTTTCTCTCTTTCGCCACACTTGCTTCTTCTTTTTGGGTTCTTGGGCGCCGATGTTGCGCTCCCTTCTGTTGGTGCCTTAACTGCTGGGGCTGGCTTCTTTTTTCAATATTTGCTCGGATGCCTAGCCTTTTCCTTCGCCACATAGCCCTTCATGAATGTGATGAGCTTGTCGAACTGCGGCACTGGTGGAGTTATCTCAATCTTCTCCACTTGCCTCGGATTCTTCCCATAGAAGATCTTCACTTGGTTGCATTGTTCGACACGGGGCTTGAAATTGAATGTCTCTTCTCGCCCATTGAAATCCAAGTGAATTTCTCCTGCCCCGACGTCAATGTTGGCGTTGGTGGTGCTCAAGAACGGTCTCCTAAGGATGAGAGGCGTCCTTGCATCAACCTCCATGTGCAGCACAACAAAGTCAATAGGGACGAAGAAGTTCCGAATCTGTATAGGGACGTCTTCGGCAATTCCCGCAGGGTGGCGAACTGATTGATCTGCGAGCTGCAAGCACATTGCCGTCAGGGATAGTGCACGGTTCAGCTTGTCGTACACTGCCTTAGGCATGACGCTCACACTCGCGCCAAGATCGCACAGAGCGTGAGAGAAATGCTGGCTGCCAATTGAACATGGGATGGTTGGACACCCCGGATCTTTCTTTTTTTCTGGCAGAGGGTTCAATATGGCAGCACTGCACTCCTCTGTGAGATTCACCATTTCTGTAGATGGTATTGCGTGCTTGTTGTTGAGGATGTCCCAGAAGTACCTTGTAAATGCCGGGACCTGCATGGCATCAAGTAGTGGAACGTGCACATATATATGCCTAATGGCCTCAATAAACTTGTCAAATTGCTCATCTACGATAAGCTTCTTTCTGCGGTTAGGGAATGGCAACCCTGTCGTGTCAAAGTACTCCTGTGGAGATTTCTTGGGTAGATCCTTCTCCACAGGCGGATTCTCCTCTATCTTTTCCTCTTCCTTCTCCTCCAGAGCAGTGTCTGGTACTTTCTTCTCTGCACCCTTGGGGTATGGTGGGTCTTTGGTAGACCGTCCACCCCTGGTAGTCACTGCACTAACATTCTCCCTTGGGTTAACTTCAGACTGCCCTGGAAGTTTTTCCGCACGAGAAGAGTGTATAACAGAAACAATCTGAGCTATTTGGGTTTCTAGCATTTTATTGTGGCCCAGTTGGTTCTGCAGAGCGGTGCTAAACGTTTCTAGCTTGGAGTCTATGCTTTCTAAGGCCTTATCAGTAGCAAGAAACTTCCTACTAATGCCTTCATTGATCTTGACCTGTCCTAGCACAAGCTCCTTAAAAGAAGGTTAAGAACGAGTAAAGTTGCCAGAGTTACCTCTCTGATTCCTGATGAAGGAGAACTCGGGTTTGGAGTTCCAGCTGTAGTTGTTCTGGGGATGGAAACTATTGCCATTGTTATTGAGGAAGTTGCATTCTTCCTTCCGTGTGTGGGCAATTGATCCCCATGTGCCTAGTGTTGCCGCACTCTTCACAAGTCATGCGGGCATTGTTGACGGTCGTTAAGTCACGATTTTGACCGTCAAATAGCTCAATAAATAAGGAAGAACTAACACTTCTTACATGCATATTGTTTATGAATAACCTATTTCTACATGTACCTCTAGATTTTAGTGTGCAGGTGGAAAACAGGGAAAATCCAGGTGTACACATGCCCCAAAGCGACGAATCAACACTTCCATAAAATGACGATCGCCGCGGGAATTCAAATCAAGGATTAAAGCCAAAGATTCTCCAAAAACAACCAATGGCTATAGCACCTGGATTGGAGGCCTAGAGGCCGAGGGGAGGCAGCCTGCCAAGGCCCAGCCCAGGGGGGCCAGGCCTGAGTCGGCCGACGCCAATAGGGCTGTCGGCCGACCTGGCAGGTGGGCCCCTCAGCCCCACCTTCCTATGGCGGTTCACAACCGACGTTGCAAGGTTGGTTTCACCTACAATCAATGCCATCAATGCCCAGAACCGCCTCAATTCCACCGTCATTGGAAGGCTATATAAGGAGGGGTACCCCCCCTCCTTTCAACACATACCAACACAAGAGGCTCATTCCCTCCTCCTCTCACTAGAGCTAGAGGCTTTCTAGGTAGTGCTAAGCTGAGTAGTGGGCTGCCCTTTTGCTCTCAAGTCCTTCGGAGAATTGGGTATAGCTCTTGTATCCTTCTCTTGTAAGACTTATCCTTTATAATGGAATATCATTCCTCATGTAGTAGTTATGTGCAATTGCTACTTGTTCTTCATTCCTTCGCATTCTTGCATGAACGTTCATCATTCGTTCATGTTCGTTCATCGTTCGTTCATCGTTCATCGGTGATCGTTCATGAGCGTTCATTGGGCGTTCTTTGTTCGTTCATACTCGATCGACGATTATAGATGCTAGTGCTTAATTGATCGTCGTTCGTCGCTCGTTCTTGAGCAACGAACGCTTATGCATGACTTAGTACTAGATTTGATCCTTTGTCTAGTTTATGCTAGCTAGGCTAGTTGTTCTCTGTTTAGAGATCGGGTCCATTGTCCTGCAAAGGTGCTCTAGGTTTATCGCCTTGCGAGGTGCCTCAAGGGATCTAGAGTTGTGGTTAGTAATGCTAGCATGGTGCTCTCTCCACCCTTGGACGTGAACGTGTCCCACGGTTTGTAGAGGTAGGCAGCAGGTAGTGACAGCCCTGTCCGTCCCTTGTAATCCTCCACGTTCGGGCATGGCATAGGAGTATATATGAAAAGGCCAGCGTCGTGGGGCAGACTCTGCGTATACCGGATCTCCCGATGGTGTCTATGCATAGAATGTTTAGTCCTAACTTGTATGAGGCTAGGCTATAGGTAGAATCGTAGTACGCTACATGATGTTGTACATTAGGAGTAGCAACCCTTTGCTTAGTCTTGTTCTGCTTAGATTTTCCTCTCGCCTTTTATTAGAGAGTGGAATGCCTTCTGTGTGTGTCACCCTACAACTATCTGTTTATCCTTACCCCTGCACTGGAATGTGGTTCTACCTTCTCATTTGTAATTCAATGAGCATGAGTACACACTTGTAAACCATGTCTTCCTTTGGGAAAACATAAATAACGATACTCTGGAATACTCTCGGGTGAAATGCTACGACGGGTTATCCGTGCGCTTGCGGATTATCTTTTATCATGAATATCAATAATACATTTCTAGCACTTGTTGCTAGTTGTGGATTATTTGGTATACTTATGCAAGTGACCAACCCAGGAGGGTATTTCTGGCACCATGCCGGGTTTAGGCCTAACCAGCCTTCGGTGGTATTTCTAGTTTGTCGTAAGAAACGCCAACAAGCATTTCTGGCGCCATTGCCGGGGAAGACATTGGTTAACAAGAATACCATGATTGCTCATGATTGCATTTGATATAGTTTAACCATTGCCCATGCAGGCTAACCTTGATCTGTTTTCTCTTTGATGTGAAAACAGGATAGTGTATGCGTGGATTCGACTTGCCAGAAAATTTCATTGAAAATCCAGAGTCGCTCGTGACAAAAGTTCGACCTCGCGTCGTTTCTTCTTCACGAACACTCCCGACAAGCGAATCCGCACTTTCCGTACCATCTACTTCAACTCCCATGGCTGAAAGGACTCTTCGTGATTTTTCTGCACCCTCTGCCGCCAAGTGCCCGTTGGACCTGCTGTCGACGCCGGGGCTGCAGGACTTGACATTAAGTCCAGCCTCATCACGATGGTACAAACCATCCCGTTTTGTGGGAAGGCACCCGAGGACGCCAATTCTTATCTCCAACAATTCCTGGAGATATGCAACACAACTACCATGCCCGAAGCAACTCAAGATGCTATTCGGCTCCGTTTGTTTCCGCTATCCCTCCTTGGGAAGGCGAAACAATGGTTCTATTCCAATCGGGCCAGCATAGATACCTGGGATAGATGCTCATCCGCGTTCCTCGCGAAGTTCTTCCCGTTGGGCAAAACCAACGCCCTTCGTGGAAGAATTTCAAGCTTCCAGCAAGCAACCAATGAATCCATCTCCGAGGCGTGGGAGAGGCTCCATGAGTACATCTCCGCCTGCCCACACCATGGAATGGAAGAATGGCTCATTCTTCAACACTTCTACCACCGGTTGACACTAACAGCCCGTGGACATATGGATGCCGCTGCTAGAGGGGCTTTCTTCTCTATGACTGTTAGAGGAGCTAAGGACTTAATAGAGAAGATTGCCTCCAATCAAGGGTGGAGCGATGATCGACTCCAAACCCGTACAAAGGGGGTACACCCTGTGAAGGAGGTGGACATATTATCTGCAAAACTTGACCTCCTCATGAAGCGTTTGGATGACTTCAACACACATGGCCATGTTTGTGCCATAGACTCACACATGACGTGTGAGGAATGAGGCAACACTGGCCACATAGGGAAGGGCTGCCCCAACCATACCCAAGAAGACGTGTTCTACATGAACAACAACAATGGGTATCGTCCAAATGGTGGTCAAGGTTTTAACCAAAACCGCCAACCTTATCAAGGAGGTAACAATTTCTCTGGTTTTAATAATAATCAACCTTCCTTGAAAGGTCTTGTTTATGGCCAAGCTAAAATTAATGAATCGATTAACAAAAAGATTGCTGCTAATGATAAAAGTTTAGAAAACTTAAACTCTAAATTAGAAGGTCTCTCTTCTGCTTTCAAAAATCAAATGAGCTTTAATAAAATGATAGAAACTCAAATAGCTCAACTTGCTGCTCTTGTTCCTACTGAAAGTTCGGGGCAGATTCCAGGGCAACCCGAACCTACCGTTGAAAAGGTTAATGCTATCACCACGAGAGGAGACATGTTCTCTCGTGTGACTAACCATGCAGGGGAGAACAGGAGAAGAAGAGAAGAATCTTCTACATCAAGAAATTACCCCGGATATCCGGCCATCACTTGTACAATTAAGAAAATACACTTCGACCATTCCTATGTGACCTTGGAGCTAGTGTGAGCATAATGCCCAAGGCGATATTTGATCAATTAAGATATACCCTCCTGACACCAACGACGACGCGGCTACAACTTGCCGACTCATCCTTTCGCCTCCCATTGGGAATTGCGGAAGATGTTCCCGTTCACATACGAAGCCACATCGTCCCGGTGAACTTTGTGGTGCTCGACATGGACATTGATAAGGAGACGCCCCTCATCTTGGGACGTCCCTTCCTTAGCACCACAAAAGCTCAGATTGATGTTGGAGTTGGAGAAATCCGTCTCTACATCAATGGGAAGGAAGAAAAGTTCGAGTTCCAACCTCGAAAAGAACAATGCTCAATGAATATGGGCCAAACCCATCCAACATCAAAGAAGTCGAAGTGACACCAAAGAAGACGGATAGTCTCATTGCTCTATGGAAGCAACTTGCTAAACAAGAAAACCCGTCGCAATTTCAACCAAAGAAACCCGCGACGGCGAGGCCGGGATTATGCGCCAAGAAACCCATCCCAAAGTCCGACAAGCCACCTACACCTCCAAAGATGAAACAAGTGTGGAAAGTAAAGGCGCAACCATCCACATCCTCATCTCCAGGGGCAGGATCCGCGCCATCAAGCTAAACCCGATGGAGAAGTCTTAGCTCGTCGGACTTTAAAACGATGAAGCCCTGGCTGCCAGGAAAACCGGTATTATCATTCGCTTTTATTTTCTTCTTTTTGAAAGTTTTTCAACCACCACTTGCATTTGGGACTTTCCCAAACCACTTTGCATATTTTTATTCCATCACACAAATTTATTTGGATTTTTTCTCCTCGCCATGCATATAAAAATTAAAATCAAAAATATTTTACGTTCAATTTTCTCATCTTTGGTTAGAAAATTTGGACAACCCTTGTATCCTCATGAAAACACCAAAAACATTTTTGCATGTTGAAGTTTTCTCCAACATGTCCCTTTTTGAGATTTTTCAAGAAAATTTGAATTCGAGACAACTTTTTGGAGAAAATTCTTTTGAGCAAATCATTTCGAGGATTTTATGGACATAGCACCCGAGGTCATGACCAATATGGCCGTTGGAGGCTATGGGCCAAAGGGGGAGGCAAGTGGGCCCCACAGGCCGTCAGCCGACGCCAACGGCCGCGTCGGCCGACGGGGGGTGGCCGTTACTACCTCCCTCCTTTGCCCCAACGGTCACCTGCTCTCTTCAACGTTCGAAAACAGCTGCTATGGTTCACGTATAAATGGAGGTGGCCGGCCATTGAGCTCACTCCCTCACATTCTCTCATTTTCACTCCTCAACACACTTCACTCACTTGTTCACAAGTTCTCCATTGTGCTCATTTGGTTCTTGTCTCAAAATTCTGCAAAAATATTTCCCTCTTTGTGTGCTTCTCAGTTTTTATTTGGTTTGATTTTTCGAGTTGCGTTTTCTCGCCCGCAAGAACAACCGACGGTTTCGCCGATTTGTTTTCACTAACACAACCCGTCGGAGTTTTCGTTCTTGTGTTCTTGCTCTCAACTTGCAGCGATGAAGAAGGGCGCGAAGCGGCTGTTCGGAGCACTCCGAAAATCCGCAAGCTCAAGTCCAAGTCCCTCACGCCCAAGCACTCGAGCACGCCCTTCCGTCGAGCAAGCACCAAGCTAACAACATGAAGCCGCGGAGGAGGGACAAGCCAACACCGCAGCACGCCGTCTCCTCGTCGACACCGACCTCGACTTGGTGGGCGAGTACGAGGCAAGCGCCTACGAGCTTCTCCGAAACTGTACCTTTGCTCCTACGCGAGCATTTGACACGGACTTGCTGCACAAGATAGGTACGGATGCTGAATTTACTCGAGTTTTTAAAGCTATAGGGTGGAATGATTTTGCATGTGTAGATGAGCAGGGTTCTCGCTTACTTACACTACAGTTTTTATGCACCCTACAAGTAGTAGATAATGGCATTACCTTTCGGTTTTTCCGGGAGGAATATCGTTTATTTTGGAGAGATCTTAGTCTTCTACTTGGCTTTAATACTCGATGCAATCTTGGTATTGACAGTTCAATCCCGAGGTATTCTAAGCTTATTTTTTGGCATAGAATTTCTGCATTACCTACTTGTGAGCTGCCCCGAACCAACAATATCCATCACCCTACCTTGTGCTTTTTGCATATGTGGCTTGGCATCACTTTGTTTCCTAGAAGTGATATTAGAACTGTGCGCGAGGATGACTTGAAAATTTTGTATGCTATGGTTGAAAAGATTAAGATTGCTCCTGTTACCTGCATGATTGGACAGTGGTTAGAAAACTTTAGGATGACTGGACCGATTGAGTGCACCTCGCTGATTACACGTATAACTGCGGGTGTAGGTGCTTTAGAAAATGCTAATGTTGAATATATTGCTGCGCCCCGCACTTTCATAACCGAGGATTATCTTGTTCATGGGCATACACTCAAACATGGTCTAAATAATTCCCTTGTGTTCTATTATGTCGGTTATACAAACGAATTCCGGTTACCTAACCCGGGTCTTAGCTTGTATGACTGTCAACGTCTAACCACAATTCTCCAAAAAGAGGAAAGTGCACGCAGGAGTACATCTTCTCGCAGGAGGACGCGCAGGTCGGAACCATCCACCGGCCCCGGGACACCCGCACCGTAGCCCATGGCTTATGCATATGGGCCGGGGTATGGCCATGCCGGGTATACTCCCGGTGTGTACCCAACTCCGCCACCATTTGAGGCCGGTGGCTCGTCGGGACAGCATGCGGGGCATGATCCATGGACGCACACGCCACGACAGCATTGGGAGAACCTCTCCTCCGACTCCACATCGTCACCCATGGCCGGTAGGCGCCGTTCATCTGCAGCTCGAGATCACTACTTTGAGCAGCAAATGGACGAGCTTACCAAGCAAATGGGGCGCCTCGAGAGCAAGGGAGATGACCTCCAGTACACCCTCGACCAGCACGTCCTGCAGACCCATCAGTGGCAAGAAAACACCAACGCCTAGCTCACCAACCTCACCAACATGACGGAGCAGGGCCAAGCCGATCTTTTGGCTTACTTTCGCCACACGGGGTTTGATCCTCGACAGGGCCCATGAGCAAGAACAAGCTTGGGGGAGATGCCACATCCCCCGCTAAGGTATCATGTATCGCAACTTGTATCCTTTTAGTTCTCTTTTATTTGCTTGTTCTTGCATTTCTTACAAAAGACAAAAAAAATGATAAAACTGAAAACAAAATAAAAATGACAAAACTAAAAAGAACAAAAATAGTCTTTTTTTAGTCCTTAGAAGAACCGTAAAAGAAAACACCTATTACACCAATCACAAGAATACCGGTTACAGTACCTATCAGCCAAAGAGTAAGAGTGTCTAGTTTTTCCTATGTTGAGATGATGAATAGTTGCTCTGTTTTATCTCTCATTTGTACCGAGTCACAACTTAGTACTCTCCTAATTTTTGAGACTTTTGGCTCACATACTTACCTAGAACTTGAAACTTGTGGGCTGCATAGTGATTAATCTAAGTCTAAGTTGTTGTGAGATATGATATGGTACAAATAGGGCTGCTATGATCTTGTTCAAAGTAGGACTTGACTTCCGGAGTTTTGTTTACAAAATGCTAAAAAGATAAAGTTCCTCAATGATCAAAATTCCTACCAAAGCCATATGTTGTTTATACATTGCAAAACCTTGCACATATGCTGCTTGTCATTGCATTGAGCTTTATCAAAATTGTGTGACCCTAGTGAGAAGCCTGTCATACTCTCATGATCAAAATCACGTACACTCCACCTCGCATGCTAAACTTCTACACTGGAAGTTAAGCAATACCACTATCCATCCACAAAATAAATACTCCAAAAATCATTGGTACCTTTCTCTCTCAAAATATCATTAGAGACATGGCTATGCAAAAGAAAGAATAATCCCTGCTCATACAAAAGTAGAGCATGATGAAAAAAAAATGAATGATGAGAAAAAGAAAAGAAAAAGAAAGAAAGAATCATAGCCATGTCATCCTCGAAAAATTCAAAAAAAAGAGAAAAGGAACACAAAAAGGAGTACAATTTCCACCTCACCACTACCAAACACACTTGCACATCTTGATCAAGGTTGTATGACTTGCATTCTCCATGGATCCACTCTTTTGGTTCAGCAAAATATGTGATGCAAGTATGCCTCATATCATCCCTACCTTGAGCTCCACATACAAGCCCTAGAAGTAGGATGAAAAGAGGCAACACAATGCCTTGGTGAGGAATAAACACATTTGAGCGATTTGAGAGCATCATTTGAGGAACTTTGTTTTTATATTAAAAACTTTGAAAACCTCAGGAAAATAAAAGTCAAACAAAGAACAAGTGAATGGTGCTCTGTTATAACCGTTCTATCTCTCAATCACCCAAGACAAGGAAAAGCCATAAGCCCCATAAGGAGTAAGGGGAAGGGTGAGTTACCATGCCAACTTTTCAACTCAAAAGGAGAGTATATTGTTGTGTACATGGTACCTTTGAGATATGGAATATTGTAGCAACTCCTGATCAACAACCTAAAGTCTCACTTCTTGCTCGGGATGAGCAAGGGGAAAGCTTGGGGGAGTTGTTGACGGTCGTTAAGTCACGATTTCGACCGTCAAATAGCTCAATAAATAAGGAAGAACTAACACTTCTTACATGCATATTGTTTATGAATAACCTATTTCCACATGTACCTCTAGATTTTAGTGTGCAGGTGGACAACTGGGAAAATCCAGGTGTACACATGCCCCAAAGCGACGAATCAACACTTCCATAAAATAACAATCGCCGCGGGAATTGAAATCAATGATTAAAGCCAAAGATTCACCAAAATAAACAACCAATGGCTATAAGACCTGGATTGGAGGCCTAGAGGCCGAGGGGAGGCAGCCTGCCAAGGCCCAGCCCAGGGGGGCCAGGCCTGAGTCGGCCGACGCCAATAGGGCCGTCGGCCGACCTGGCAGGTGGGCCCCTCGGCCCCACCTTCCTATGGCGGTTCACAACCGACGTTGCAAGGTCGGTTCCACCTACAATCAATGCCACCAATGCCCAGAACCGCCTCAATCCCACCGTCACTGGAAGGCTATATAAAGAGGGGTACCCCCCCTCCTTTCAACACACACCAACACAAGAGGCTCATTCCCTCCTCCTCTCACTAGAGCTAGAGGCTTTCTAGGTAGTGCTAGGCTGACTAGTGGGCTGCCCTTTTGCTCCCAAGTCCTTCGGAGAATTGGGTATAGCTCTTGTATCCTTCTCTTGTAAGACTTATCCTTTATAATGGAATATCATTCCTCATGTAGTAGTTATGTGCTTTTGCTACTTGTTCTTCATTCTTTCGCGTTCTTGCATGAACGTTCATCGTTCGTTCGTGTTCGTTCATCGTTCGTTCATCGTTCATTGGTGATCGTTCATGAGCGTTCATTGGACGTTCTTTGTTCGTCCATACTCGATCGACGATTATGGATGCTAGTGCTTAATTGATCGTCGTTCGTCGCTCGTTCTTGAGCAACGAACGCTTATGCATGACTTAGTACTAGATTTGATCCTTTGTCTAGTTTATGCTAGCTAGGCTAGTTGTTCTCTGTTTAGACATCGGGTCCATTGTCCTGCAAAGGTGCTCTAGGTTTGTCTCCTTGCGAGGTGCCTCGAGGGATCTAGAGTTGTGGTTAGTAATGCTAGCATGGTGCTAGGGGTTCTCTCTCCACCCTTGGATGTGAACGTGTCCCACGGTTTGTAGAGGTAGGCGGCAGGTAGTGACAGCCCTGTCCGTCCCTTGTAATCCTCCACGTTCGGGCATGGCATAGGAGTATATATGAAAAGGCCGGCGTCGCGGGCAGACTCTGTGTATACCGGATCTCCCGATGGTGTCTATGCATAGAATGCTTAGTCCTAACTTGTATGAGCCTAGGCTATAGGTAGAATCGTAGTACGCTACATGATGTTGTACATTAGGAGTAGCAACCCTTTGCTTAGTCTTGTTCTGCTTAGATTTGCCTCTCGCCTTTTATTAGAGAGTGGAATGCCTTCTGTGTGTGTCACCCTACAACTATTTGTTTATCCTTACCCCTGCATTGGAATGTGGTTCTACCTTCTCATTTGTAATTCAATGAGCATGAGTACACACTTGTAAACCATGTCTTCCTTTGGGAAAATATAAATAACGATACCCTAGAATACTCTCGGGTAAAATGCTACAACGGGTTATCCGTGCGCTTGCGGATTATCTTTTATCATGAATATCAATAATATATTTCTAGCACTTGTTGCTAGTTGTGGATTATTTGGTATACTTATGCAAGTGACCAACCCAGGAGGGCGTTTCTGGTGCCATGCCGGGCATACTTACTTTAGGCCTAACCAACCTACGGTGGTATTTCTAGTTTGTCGTAAGAAACGCCAACAAGCATGAACTGCTTGCAGAGATTGCGGAGTGTCCACCTTGCGAATGAGCTGATCAATTTTAATTGCCAGCATGTCCATAGTGTCCACTTGGCGTACTCCACGCGTCTTGGTAGGAGCCGCTTGTTGTTCACCCGGCCAGCTTTGGTTGGACACCATCTTCTCAATGAGTTTCTTAGCGGCTTTCACGCTAAGTGAGAAAAAGGCGCCTGCCGAAGCGGCGTCGAGGTGCTCACAAGCAGACGGCTTCAAGCCATGGTAGAAGTTTTGTATGAGGAGCCATTCCTCCATGCCATGGTGGGGGCATGCGAGGATATACTCCTGAAGGCGTTCCCAAGCTTCAGAGATAGACTCATCTGCGAGCTGTTGGAAGCCCGATATCTTGTTCCGCAAGGTAGTTGTCTTGCCTGGCCGGAAGAACTTAGCGAAGAAGGCGTTGGAGCTTGCCTCCCATGTGTTGAGGCTCTCTTGGTTCGCATAGAACCACTGTTGAGTCTTTTCCAGCAGTGAGAACGGAAAGTGCTGTAGGCGTACAGCGTCTTGAGGTGCATCCTTCATGTTGAAGGTGTTGCAGATCATCAAGAATCATTGGAGATGCGCATTTGCATCCTCCGACGACTTTCCATAGAAAGGGCTGGCCAAGATCACGTTGATCATGGCCGGCTTCAGCTCATAGTCTTTGTTGGACACCCGCGGGTTTGGACCCACGCGGATGTTCTCCATAGTAGGAGCAGAGAAATCCTTGATTGTCTTCTCAACAGGGTCGGCCATGTTGGATGTCGATGAGGTAGGGTCGATGACCGGTGGAGATGATCCTTCGAGAGCGAGAACTTTCTGTGTAGTACGGGCAGGAGGAGGGGTGAGCCTTGCTCTCGCCCTTCTCAAGAACTGTTCTGGGTCGGTGTGGAAGCTTTCTGGTAGGTCAAAACCAGTATTGTGGACCTGCGTTTTGGATCATACCTTTTGTGAGTACACTATCTCAAGAATACCTTAAATTGGAATTTTTTACTGTTACTATTTTTAATGAAGTTGTTCAATTCTTTGCATGTTGGCTGCATTACTGGTAACATTTGTTATGTTCATTTTTATCAGTTCTGGCTGAAAGCTTAATTGATCCACTGATTTTAATTACACGTGTTAGTTACGATTCTCTGAATTTGATATTGATATGTAAATGGACTGTTTATTTTGTAAAAGCGGAATTGATCCACTGATTTTTATTTCCAGACATTAGCTACTAAATCATTCTCTGAATTTTCTATTGATGTGCAAGTGCAATTCTTCCTTTTGCATTTTTACCCTGGACTTTTGATGCATGGCATTCTCTGAATTTGGTATTGATGTGCAAGTGCTATTCTTCCTTTTGCATTTTTAGCCTGGACTTTTGATGCATGGCATGCTCCTATTATAAATTTCATTTATCTTGTTAGTGAACTTTTGGTGATAATATTGTCAGTGGGTTCCTTTTTTTAGGTTAATAGTTCAACTAATCCGATCTGCATTGTTCTGCACAGCTCCTGTTCCCAACCGCAGATGCTGCAGTGCCATCCTCCATGCTTTCCATTGGTGACACTGTAATGTCTGGTTAGTAATAGAATTGAAGTTCTTACATTTTAGGATTGTTCTTCGGAAACTTGCAATGGTAGTAGATATTTCCTGATGAAAAGTAACATCAGCTTCACTATGACTTGTGCGTGTCAACTTCATTGGCATAATCACCTGTATTTATGGTATCATTGCAGCTCTTTCTCTTGTTGTTCTAAGAGGACAAAATAGTATTTATCAGCATTTTCTTATTTAAAATTTGATGTTTTAAAAAACTAGGGAGAGATGTTCATTAAGAACCTAGCATTAAGACGTAGGTGGTGATAAACTGAATCCTGGTTGGCCGGGTGACAAACCCACTAGCCAATCTCAGGGACATCCATCTATTGTTTATTCTTTAGTATTAGCTCTAGAGAGAAGTGCAGATTTGAAACTAGAACATTTCCAATTCTTGTTTCGATGCACCCTGCTTATTTGGCTGTTTTAGTTGCTCGTTTGCTCCATATGGGATCCATGCCACTCTTGTGCTGTTGCCAGTATGATAAAATAAAATAAAAAATTGTGGCCCAAGGGGCGGAGACGGTATGCACCAACAAAACAAATTATATTTTTAAGTTTGAACTGCCTCTTGAATTAACTACTGTATGCAATTCTGCATATTGGAGCAGTTGCAGCATCATTCAGCACATAATATGGATTTCTGTTTTTTGGTTCCAGGTATATGTGTTGCACTCGCCCTCTGTATTGCTGTCCCAAGAGGTAGCAAGAACCCTTTCTTTAATTGCGCATTTTTGCGATGCACTGTCAGTTTGACTGTAATTATCAGCATAATGAACTGGTTTCAAGCCGCACAGGTGAGTCATGTTACTTAAGTTGCACCTGATTTATGTTATCCGGAAAATAAAAATGCCTTGTACTATATGCTCGTCTCATCTTTTCTTTTTTAGGGGGTGGGGCAGCCTGCTCTACGATACGTTGCTTCTGGTATGATTGGTTTTGTTTCTGTTCACTGTTTGTGGAATGGAGAAGTAAAACAGGTAAGGTTGGTAACGCCATATTGTTGTTTGTAATATAGATATGCCTATTGCCAGTCCCAAAATACTTTGGTGATTGATGACATTCTGTAGTGACATATCATATTTGCTAATCTCTCTCTCTCTCTCTCTCTCTCTCTCTCTTCCTCTCTTGAGGGTGACACCAATCAGCTGATGGGTGAAGTGTGGGATTGGAACATGTATGGAACCAAACTGAAGAAGTTTCATGGATGGATTCTTCACACTGCCGAGGATGGTGACGGAGGCGAGGATGATGCCACAGCTCTCCCGGAGGATCGCGGGGATGGCCCTAAGGATGGCAGCAGCAGTGGATCGGATGATCATGATGGCCATGAGGATCATGCAGCGGACTCGGATTATAGCATAGATGGCTGTGGTCCACATGCGGTGCAATTGTTGGCCATTCGTGCAAACTACCATATCAGCGCTATCATGGCCTATGACTGGCGCGAATACCGGTTAATCTACAGTGTGCTCGAGGGGGAAATACAAGAGGTATATACTAGCTACCATATGTTACATCTGCTATATGCTTTATGCCTCTTACGTACTTTATATGTAATAAATTAAAACCCTTCACATTCATGCTTTCATGTGTAGGAAGGAATGGTTGATTTGGTACCCATTGGACCATGTCGGATTCTAGAGGCTTACAGGTGCTTGGGCTTGAAGGTTTTCACAGCCGATGATGAGGTGTCTTGTATCGATTGGTGGGATGTTACCGAGGATGAAGAAGTTGAGGAATACACACAAACCCTCTGTGGAGGCCTTGGTCGCAAGTTGGAGATCACGTATGTGGTGATTCCGGACGCCATTGAGACCCATGCTGAGGTCAGGTTGAGTCTGAAAGACCTCGGTTCTAGAAGCCACGCCGTGTTTGGTAGCATCAAGGCAAGCGCCATTGACTATGGGGGCAAAAGTGTCCATCTCTTCAGTTGTGAACGAGGGAGGAGCTTGTGCTTACCCTGTGGCTCCACAAGCATTCTTCCACTGACTCCATATGTGATTGCATTGCAATATCGTCGACGTTTTGAAATCCGCATAGAGGTGGACCTAAGAGTAATCACAACCTGCGACAGCTAAGAAGAGGACAAGTTAAAATTCTGTCTAGACTTCACGCATAGAAATACGAGTCAGAAAAGAGAAGTCGATGGTGATCAAGTTGAAGTGAACATCACCTGGTACACAGATAAAAGATGACTAAATTACTTGAAGCAATGTGCTACCTCTGGAACTTTTGTACATAGAAAGAGGCGCTAGAAGATGACTAAAATAAGTGAAGGGATGTGCTACATCTGGAACTTTGTTTATGTTTGCCAAATCATATTATCTATTTCCTTTTTTGTTTGATCTATTCGTGCCGTTTTATTTGAACAGAACTATTTATGTCGGTTGGGTGAATGGGAACCATGAATAGCAAGAGTCGTCTTGTCGTATTCATTAGCAAACATTTATATTTGTCAATATACTGCAATTAATTCTAGTAAGCCATGCAATTAAGGATTTGTTAGGTTGGGTGTCTGAGGAGCGATGGGAGGGGGCACCTCCTGGTTTTGATATGTTTGGTTCGGGTCAGGCGCCCGAGGAGGGCCGGGGTGGCCACTGACGAATACGTATGTTATGAGGTATGGCTCCTGACTCTCCCGCGCATCACGTGAGCTGCACGCGCAGCTTTGCTCACCCGCGTTGCCTCGTGACCCGTCAATGTTTGCCTCGTCTTATTTGAAATGGAGACATATAATGGAGACATGGTAGTAATTGATTAGTGCGTATACATATTTTGGGATCCATATTATCTCTTGGCTACGGATGGAAATTTTTGCCGAATGCCTCAATGAGAGAATATCTGGGTAGAGTACTGTTGGCGAGAACCAATGCGGTCGCATCCCCAATCTTATTTGAAGTTGCATGCCTTTTTTTTACTAACCAGAATATTTGGTCAAAAGGCCAGTTTGGGGCAATGATGCAATAGTCTCATTCCATCCGCCAGATATGAATCCAAAGGCATTGATTCCTTGCAACCTGCCACCTGCGCTACTTTGTAAAAAAAAAAAAACTCTTGCAAGTATTTCTAATTTTTAGAAACGCCCTCAGACCTGTGCATACTGCTTTGATGTCCGTCGGTGTTCAAAGGACGCAAGATGAACATGCTGAAATAAAGAAAAAAAACTCGACCTGCGGGGGTAAGACAGCCCCCGGGCATTGCTTTTAAGAAGAAGACCTTCTCACGCAGGTCGAGAAAACCCCCGAACCCCTGCCCCACCCATACACAGCGGCACCGTAGCCCATGGGAGACGACCAACGACCCGGGCCGGGCCTTAGACCTGTGCTTTGGTTGTGGGACAGACGAGGGGATTTTTTTATTTTTTCCACAAATTGTGCAGTACCCAGGGATTGAACCCTGGGCGGGAGCTCCCCAGCCAATGTCCTTTGCCAGTTGCACCGTGAGTCCCTTTGCAAACATGCTGAAATAAAGGATGCGCCGCCAATCAAATTGGGATCATGGAGTAGTAGATGGGCGTCATTTCCCTTGGGCGATCACTGGGCACTGGCTTTAGGGTTCATAGCAAGGCATCTTTGTCGATGCCACACGCCATCCGTTCCACTGTTTGTGCCGCCATTGTTCTACCGAGGTCCTCACCCACAGGCCACAGCAATGTCAGAAGCCGCATTGCGACATTCATGACCAGGACGCCGTGGACTGTATAGCTTTTAACGCCTTTCACAACTCCGTCAGCCGCCGGCACCACCATTTCTGTAGTTTTCAGGGACATGTTTCAATCCATTGTGATACAATAATCAGTGTCGAACGACCAGATGTTCCCGCTGCCGCCGTTGCTCCACCGCAGGGTGCCTCCCTCGCCGTCCCCCAACAATTCAGTCCTCCCTGTCAATCTTCCTCCACCTGTTGTAGATCAAGCTCTAAACAAAACTCAAATGCCCACCTAGGGTTATGGTTTGCTGCGGCGGCGGCGGCGGCAGTGGAGGATCCGACTTTGGGGTGTGATCAAGGTGATTCTCGTTCCATTGCTCCTCTTCTTCTTTTTACCCCACTGGATTTGCGTTGTGTTGAGTCATTCTCAAGCTTTCTTTTCTTCGTAACTGTAGCGATCCTGTACTCCAGCTCGTGATTGGGGAAACTGAACAAGTATCCTGCAGCAAGGTGCTAAGAGGTCGAATCCCATGATTACCCAATTAATACTCCTCAGCTCGAGTTTATGTTTTTCTGTACTGCAACATGCCTCTTTATGTGATTTCATGTTAAGAGTTTATCAGTGATGATAGCGCCACTGCAATATGAGAGCCCTGTTTGTGTTAATTGGAATTCAAAAATTAGTTCAGTAAGGTACTCATTTTGTCCTGTGTCCTTTTTTTATGGCATCAAACAGCTTACTCCTGCAATATGTATCTGGTGCACTGAACAATATTTAAATATTATACAAACGATTAGTAACACTGATATTGAAGTCGACACACTTTTCTTAGTCCACTGAGGCAGTATGAATACTGTACTGAGACCGTTGCTATATGGTTGTGATCAAGTATAAACATATGCTAATACAAGCAGCATCATTATACAACATTTAGTTGCCCTGTGTACCTGAGTTTTCAGTGTATTTACCTTTTATCACTTGAATCAGGGAATATTCAATTTCAGATGGATCCTATGGATACTGCAAGCACAGCTATCCCTACAGAAACCCAAGAATTTGCAGATGCACTTTCCGTGGCTGAAGTGAGCAGAGCTGCTTACATGTCGGATGGATGTAGTACACCAAAGCGTAATAGGAGCATCCCATTAAGTATGATTGCGTACAATTCAGACGCATGCAGTACGCCAAATTTCAGCCGGAACATCCCGTTCTGTGTGAGTATCGGGATAAAAAGAATCACTTTTATGCACACCTCATAATTTTATATTTTTCATGGGTTGTGTCGATGATATGAGACCCGGGTATACTCAAGATACAACAAGGCCGAGTGATCCAGTAATGGGGAATCAGTTTGGCCTAAGAAGACCCGGGTGGCCCGACGGACCTAAAGTCAGTCGGCCCACTCGGTCAGGAGATAAACATCAATCAACTTGTACTACAAGGCTGTTTACTACGTAACCGACTAGGTTTAGATCCATGTAACCCTGCACCCCCGACTATATAAGGCGGGCAGGAGACCTACAGAAAACTCTCTCGCAATACATCATACCAGCACAGGACGTAGGGTATTACGCCTTTGACGGCCTGAACCTGTATAAACCCTCGTCTCCTGTGTTACCATCGTGTTCTTGATTCTCGTACACCCGTAAAATAACTATCGAGGCCCTAAAACCTCGACAGTGGCGCGCCAGGTAGGGGGAGTACTAGAGTCCACCACGTCGAGCTCGATGGCTGTTAACTTCATCAACGACTTCATCGCCGGCGACCGGATCCCTTTCGGGAGCCTGCACTTCATCGCCGACCGCCGTGGCGAGCTCCACCCCGTCGACTCGGCGGTACCGGAGATCGCTCGGCGGCCAACTCCGTCGACTCGGCAAGATCCAGACCCAGCTAGTCTGGGCTCCAGGTCAAGCCACAGCATCCTCCCTGCAAGGAACTACGCGGACTACTCGCTTGCCGAGTTACGCGCCTGCATGGAGGCAGTCAAGATCGGATCTGCTACACCGAGCCTTCCTCGGGGTCCCGTTCGGTTTCCGTTCGGGCTCAACAACCAGGCCATGATCTGTCAAGATCTGAGTCCTGAGATCCTCGGATCCTTAGCAGATCCGTCACCCGAACAGATCGGATCTTTCGAGACCGACTCGTTCGGAGACTACCCCGATGAATCCATGCTACACACGCTTCCTTGGGAGAGCACATTTTTGAGCGGTCCACCACCGTTTGAGTGCTTCATGGTGCAGATCACTGACGCAGCTGCCGCGGCAGCCGCAGCGGCCGCCGGCGCCAACGGCGCCAACGGCGAGGAAGAAGAACCCCCGGCTGCCGAGGACTCTGCGCAGCGTAACATCAGGTTGCGCGGTCGGCAAGTCCACAACGACCTCATGCTAGAATACGGAGGGCATCAAGTCTTCACCACCCCTCAGGACAACGTGGTCGGCGCCACCACACTCCTGGATCAAGTCGCTCGGCAAATGGCCGTAAACCCCGATCCCGCCACCATCACCCGGATGGTGAAAAAAGCCAAAGCAATGACGGCCGCCGCGGCCCAGCAAGCCGCCGCCGCGACTGACGCCCCCCTAGCATGGGAGGACTCGGCAGGACGAGTCGCATCATCCGGCAGCGTTGACAAAACCTATTCTCTTTCAGAGGACCGGTCCCAGACCCCGGAAGAAGAGCGACGGCGCCGAGCTTATGAACGACGTCCAGAGGCGCGCCGCAGCGCCTTAGATCGGCTTGGCCGACCCGAAGATCACCGCAACAGGGACCAACAGCGGTCACCCGCCAGGCGTCCCGTGTTGGAGCGCCTGACCTTTCCCAGAGGCGACCCCCGCCATGTGACTGCTGGCGATCGGCAAGAGGATCGCAATCACCGGCGCCACAACGAACGTCGCGATGCTGAAGTCGCAGCTCCAGAAGCCCCTCGTGGGCGGAACGACCGGCGTCATAGAGACGACCGAGACCACCGGCGCCCCAGAGGTGACCGAGATCAGCACCGCCAAGACAACCGTCATCACCGTGGTGGCCGTGACGACAACCGTGGTCGTGATGATCGTGATCGCCGACCCCGCCATGATGATCAAGACAGGCGGCGCCGTCGTGACGATCGCTCGCCGACCTACTACTCCGACGACTACGAGGAACCGGAACCCCGTCAGAGGCGCACCACCCAGGCTCGGGGGCTGCGCTGCCTAGCCGGCGACCTACGTCTTAACGGCTCCTGGCCGTCAGGCTTCAAGACGAGTGCCGCCTCCATTGAGAAGTACAACGGCACCACCGACCCCGAGGAGTGGCTAGGCATGTACGCCACTCAGATCTACGTAGCCGGAGGCGATGACAGTGTTCTAGCCAACTATCTCCCGGTGGTCCTCGCTCCGCCGATCAGGAGATGGCTCACCAACCTACCAGCAAACAGCTTCCAGTCGTGGGACGACCTCTGTGAAGAGATGATCGCCCACTTCAAACCCACGGCTGACCGCTTGCCGACCGAGTACGATCTGTACCGAGTGAAACAGCGAGAGGGGGAAAACCTGCGGGACTACATTCAGCGCTTCACCCGCAAGAAGAACGAGATCCCCAACATCTCCGACCACGATGTCATCAAGGCATTCATGGAAGGCTGCTCCAGGAGGGAGCTCGTCGAGAGGCTGGGCCGCAAGCGCCCAAAGACTGCAGGCCACATGCTGATGATCGCCAACACCTTTGCTGGAGGTGAAGACTACTGGTCTGAGAACGCCAGAGAGGGCTTTCACCGCCGAGAAGAGCGCCGTCAGAGGAAGCACGACGACCCCGAGTCCTCCCGACCTCACGAGCCATCTCGGCCTAGAGAACGCAAGCGGAAGGGAGACAACCTAGTGGCTGTGGTGGATAGGAACCAGCAGCGACGCCCCTCAAGGCAGGACGATTTTGAAGATCTTCTGGACAAATCCTGCCACTTTCACCCCAACGTCTCGCGCCCACACAACTTGCGGGACTGCTACAAATACAAGGCTCTCATCGAGTACAGCCAGGGGAAGAGGCCGGAGGAGCAACAGAACCCCAAGAGGGATGAAGACAGAGACGGCCAGGATTCGTACCGCGACCCACTCAAAGTGTTGAGCATCTTCGGCGGCCCTGCAGCATACGAATCCCGGAGAAAGCAGAAGCTAACTCTTCGGGCAGTCAACACTGTGGTTGAGACACCACGGTACCTCAAGTGGTCCGAAGTCAGCATCACCTTCGACCGCAAGGATCACCCTGATCACATACCCCAGCCTGGGAGGTATCCTTTGATACTATCGCCGATTGTCGGCACCGCTCGGCTCTCCAAGGTGATGGTCGATGGAGGCAGTGCCCTCGACATCCTCTTCATCAAGACTCTGGACGACATGGGCATCCACGTTCAGAGATCCAGACAAGCTACGCGCCGTTCCATGGCATCATACCGGGCCAATCTTCTCTGCCACTCGGCCAGATCACTCTGTCGGTTGTGTTTGGAGGGTCCGAGAACTACCGCAAGGAGTTTATTACCTTTCAGGTGGCTGACTTCGAGTCGGCTTACCATGCCATCATCGGCCGACCAGCCCTGGCAAAGTTCATGGCAATCCCCCACTACACGTACCTGGTCCTCAAGATGCCAGCACCCAACGGAGTCATATCCCTCCGTGGAGACGTCAAGCAGTGCCTTGCGCTGGAGACCGAGTGCCTCGAGCTGGCTGCGTCCACCGAGGCTAAGCTGGGGGCTGCCCAGATCAAAGAAGCAGCTGCGTCCCTTGAAGACCCGGGTTCTGTCCCTACGAAGCAGTCGGCTAAGTCGGCCATACAGGCAGGACCGGAGACCAAGAAGGTTGGCGTCAATGACGAGGACTCCACCAAGACGGTGGTCATCGGGGCAGCTCTGGACCCCAAATAGGAACTCGCGCTCACCACTTCCTCAAGGACAACCGTGATATCTTCGCTTGGAAACCGTCTGACATGCCAGGTGTCCCAAGGAGGTTGGTTGAACACTCTCTTCACGTCGACCCCAACGCCAAGCCGATTCGTCAGCGCCTTCGCCGCTTCACCCCCGATAAAAAGGAGGCCATTAGGACTGATCTAGCCAAGTTGCTAGCAGCCGGCTTTATCAAAGAAGTCTTCCATCCCGAGTGGTTGGCTAACCCAGTTCTTGTAAAAAAGAAATCTGGAGAGTGGCGTATATGCGTAGATTACACAGACCTGAATAGGTTCTGTCCTAAAGACCCATTCAGGCTCCCTCGCATCGATCAAGTTGTAGACTCCACCGCTGGTTGCAAGTTATTAAGCTTTCATGATTGTTACTCCGGCTATCACCAGATTCCACTTAACGTGGATGATTGCATTAAGACTTCATTTATTACTCCCTTCGGGGCTTATTGCTATCTGACTATGCCTTTCGGCCTCAAGAACGCAGCAGCAACGTGCCAGCGGTGTATACAAGGCTGCCTCAATGATCAGCTCCACCGACGCAAAGTCGAGGCCTACATCGATGATGTGGTTATCAAGACTCGGGACGGCGATGACCTCATTGCCGACCTGAAGGATGTCTTCGACGCTCTACGAGAATACGACATGAAGCTGAATCCTGAGAAGTGTGTATTCGGCGTGCCTTCGGGCAAACTGCTTGGATATATACTCACTCACCGGGGTATTGAAGCAAACCCTGAGAAGGTAGAGACGATTCTGAGGATGCCGACTCCTCAAAATATCAAGGACGTGCAGAAACTCTCCGGGTGCATGGCGGCACTCAGCCGCTTCATCTCGCGACTCGGTGAGCGCGGCCTCCCCTTTTTCAAGCTCCTGAAGAAACACGACAAGTTCGTCTGGAATGATGAGGCCAAACAAGCCTTTGAAGATCTCAAGTTGTACCTGAGCACACCACCGACCCTGGTTCCGCCAGGAGACAATGAGCCTTTATTGCTGTATGTCGGCGTCACCACCCATGTGGTCAGTGCAGCGCTAGTGGTGGAACGAGAGGAAGAAGGCCATGTCCAGAGGGTACAACGCCCTGTCTATTTCGCCAGTGAAGTTTTATCAGCATCCAAAGTCAAATACTTCCACATCCAGATGATCATCTATGCCCTGCTCATGGCATCACGCAAGTTGATCCACTATTTCCAGTCTCACCCAATCACCATGGTTACTTCTTACGGGATTGGAGAAGTGCTCTACAACAGGCAGTCTACAGGCAAGATCTCCAAGTGGGCCATCGAGTTGAGCACTTATGATTTATCCTTCAAGCCTCAGACGGCAATTAAATGAAAAGCTCTTGCCGACTTCGTCGCTGAGTACATGGAGACTCAAATACCGGCTAAGCCCGAGACGTCCGAGTCATGGACGTTGTTCTTCGACGGCTCCCTGCAGCTCACGGGCGCGGGGGCTGGCATTCTCCTTGTTTCCCCTCAAGGTGACGAGCTCTCCTACGTTCTTCAACTCCACTTCAAGGCATCCAACAACGCGGCAGAGATGAGGCGTTGCTTCACGGGTTAAAGATCGCCGAGTCTATTGGCGTCCGTCAGCTAACTGCCAAAGGCGACTCCATGCTGGTAGTCAAGCAGGTTAATAAGGAATGGGACTGCCTTGATGATACAATGAGGGCCTACCTCCAAGAAATTCGCAAGATGGAATCCTGCTTTGACGGCCTGGAGGTTGTCTACATCCGTCGAGAGTTTAATCACAAAGCCGACTTCTTAGCCAATAAAGGCTCAAGTCGAGACCCAGTTTCTCCAGGGGTTTTTTCTTCAACTCGTACATCACCCTTCGGTCACGAAGGAGAAAGCCGAGTTAGCCACTCGCCCGCCGATCGACACGGGTAGTCCTTAGGAACAGCTTGAGGCTATGAACATTGATTTGGCGACTCCGTCAGAGCAAAACGACTGGATGGCACTGTTTACCGAGTGGTTGGTTCAAGGGAGGCTGCCGACAGATACACCACAAGCCGAGCAAATCCTCAGGAAAAGCAAGCTTTATTTCGTTGTTAAAGACACACTGTACCGCAGGAGTGCAAAGGATATACATATGAAGTGTGTTCCAATCTCCAAGGGTAAGGAGCTCTTGCAGGACATTCACTCGGGAGTCTGCGGCAATCACGCAGCGACCAGAACCCTGGTGGCTAAGGCCTATCGGCAAGGTTTATTCTGGCCTACTGCCAGTCGGGACGCGAAGCACATCGTCAGGACCTGCGAAGGATGCCAGTTTTTCGGCAAGCTCATGTACCGGCTCAGGAACTACAAACAATACCCCTGTCATGGCCATTTGCAGTCTGGGGGCTAGACATGGTCGGCCCTTTCCAGAAGGCCAAGGGAGGCTACACTCATCTGTTGGTCATGGTTGACAAGTTTACCAAGTGGATTGAAGCTACTCCGATCAAAGATCAGACGGCAAGCAAGGCAATCGAGTTCGTGCGCAGCGTCATCTTCAGGTTCGGTGTCCCTAACCGCATCATCACGGATAATGGGCCCAATTTCAAAGCCGCCGAGTTCCAAGAGTTCTGCGATGACGTCGGGATCAAGGCATGCTACGCCTCACGCTCCCACCCCGAGTCCAACGGGCAGGTCGAGCGGGCCAATGGCATGATTCTTCAAGGTACCAGACCACGCGCGTTTGACCAACTAAAGAAGTAAGCGTCCAGGTGGATCGACGAGTTACCATCCGTGTTATGGGCCCTGCGCACTACTCCAAGCTCGGCAACCGGCCAAACACCCTTCTTCATGGTCTACGGTGCGGAGGCGGTTCTGCCGACTGAGTTGGACCACGGCGCTCCCAGGATCGAGTTCTTCGACGAAGCTAGAGCAGAAGACCAGCAGTCATTAGCGATTGACATGCTGGAGGAGGAGCGGGATCGCGCTTTCTTCAAGTCGGCCAAGTATCAGCAAGCAATGAGGCGATATCACCAGGAACACCTTCATGACCATTCGTTCCGAGTTGGTGACCTCGTCCTCAAGAAGATATTAACCACCGAAGGCCGCCATAAGTTGTCCCCCATATGGGAGGGGCCTTATGTCGTAGCTGAAGTCACTCGGCCGGGTGCTTATCGGCTGACTACCGAAGACGGTACCCCGTTGCAGAGTTCCCGGAACATCAATCAGCTACGTCGCTTTTTTGCATGAGTTATTCTGTACTCGTCATTTGCTCAATAATAATCATCCCTCTTTCGTCATATTTGCGTTAATTCATTTTTGTCTCGTATGTTATGTTTTGAGTCTTTCTTTAAGCTAGCAAGTTGGTGAATTTTTCCCTGTCACGCCAACTCACATCAGACTCATGCTCACACTCTAATACTGACGGGTTAACGCCATCTGTTGCTAACACCCTAGGTTAACGAGTTCGGCTGAGTCACAACCGAGTTCGCCGTCCGCGGAGTTCATTTATACTTAACGCTTTCAGAAGGGCAATATTGAACTACACATACGAGGCATTATAATATAATTACTGACTACATAAAAACAACCTGTTCCAACATTATATATACATCTTGCTGTTTTTACAAAGGTTTTTGCAGACTCGGCATTTTCACCGAGTTCACGGATCCACCGACACTTCCGAAATCATGGCGATCGCCGTGGCCCTTGTCTCCTGGATGGTCTGTCGAGCTTTCGCTCAGTCCCTGGCGAAGCCCGTCTTCAAGCGCTCTTCGTCGATCCGAGGGTAGTGAGACTTCACCTTGCCCAGCACCACACCGGCACACATGCGAGCGACGAACTCGCAGTGCTTCTTCATCTCCAACGGCACCTTCTCCGGCAATTCGGCTAACGGGCGGTCTCCTCTACGCTCGGCAGTCGGGTAGACGTACTGCACGACCTCCTGCCCGCTCAGCTCAAGCTCCGCATACTCGTCCTTGAGTTTATCCAGTTCCTCTGCAAGACAGGAAGAATGTTAGCTATCATCAAGTGCAAGGAAGTCAGAGCACAAATAACTTACTTTTGTGATCTTGGATAAGCAACGTTCGCTGAACAGTCATCTGTGAGAGTTCTTCTTCTTTGGCGGCGAGTTGCTTCTCCAGAGCACCGACAAGATCCTGGCTTTCTTTCAGCTGCCGTTTCGACCCTTTATACTTCTTCAAATCGTCGAGCTCGTCTGAAGATGTCTTCCACTCGGCTTGCTTGTTCTTCAAGGTTTGGACAGCAATCTTCTCAGCATCGATGGCTTTGTTCAGCTCCTCAAAGTAGGTCTTCTCTTTCTCCTGCTGGGCCTCAATTTGAGTTTGAGCCTGAGTGAGCTGGTTCTGCATCTCGACAAGTTCGGCTTCTTTCGCTTTATAAGCTTGATTCAGCTTGCCGACTTGCTCGTTCAATGCTTCGGTTCTGGCCTTTGCGCGCTCCAAATCTTCTGAAGTCGAAGGGACTGCAAGTTTATCAGATTATTAACAAACCGACTCAAGTATGTCGAGGCTTGGTAAAGCTTTACAATATACTCACTGGTTGTCTTCATTGCCAAGTTCTTCTCCTGCTGCAGCTGCTGGATGAGCTCATCTTTTGCTTTGGCTTCGGCCAGCAGAGTCTTCATCTACTTCTCCATGGCTGCTTGCTTCTCCAGCTGCGTCTTCATGTCACGGATCATTTGGTCCTTCGCCTTCAAGTTCTCCTCCGTTACCTACAACAACAAGTGTCAGTGTTCTTGTCAAAAGCAAAAGCACCTTCCAAGATAAAGACAACAGGCTGTACTCCACTTACATTGAAAACAGTATGGAGGGCAGCATGATGATGATGGAAGCTCGTCGCATTGTTGAATTCTACCTGCACTCCATTCAGCAGATGGTCATCAACCTGTTTCAGCAGTCGGCAGAGCTCAGAGTCTTCAACAGTTTGCTCCCCTTCCACTCGGGAAACGGTCTCTTCACTCGGCACTGCAGGAGTTGCAGTTTTCTCCACTCCGGCTGCGGCTTTTCTGGAACAGCTGTCTCGGCAGCACCGGCAGTCGGAGGAGGGATCGTGGACGTCTCCGGTTGTATGTCACCTTGTGTGTTTAACTCGCCTTCACCACGGACCTCCTCTTCAGCAGCATTCTCCTCTTCACGGTCAGTACCAACTTCATGGTGTACTTCTTCGGCTTCGTCCCCACGCGTTTCTTGGTTACTTCCTCCAGCATCAGTCACGTCGGGCAATTCAGCACTTCTCTGTGGATTCTCCATTTCAAGCATCTCTTCAGTCTGGCTGGTTGTGCTCTTCCCGTCAGGACCCGAGTTCTCGATGAGCACTCCTCCGCTCATGAACATCTGCTCTGCAGTCTCCTGGATGGGCGTTTCACCTCTTCGTGGACTTGGAGGAGCGTCTCGCTCTGGCTCATCAGTCGGCACTTCCGTACAGGGAGCCCTGCGGTTACATAAGTCATCAGTTGGATTCCTCTTCGCAGTTCTCCCTCGACAACACTTGTGAGATTCACTTACAGTGTGGAGAGGGTGATGTTGATACGGTCTTCATATGATACTTCCCTGGGAGCAGAGGCACTCCTTTGGCCATCTTGCTCACCTGAGGTCCCCTCGGGGGCTCGGCCTTCTTGGGTCTTTGGAGGTGTTCTTCGGTTTCATGGCGACGGCGATCCAGAAGGGCTCACAGTCATAGTGGCCCTGCGTGATTCATACACGATTATTCCGCCACTCGGGTTCGAGGATGAAGCTCCCCGAGTGTCGGCCGTCGCACTTCTCTCTTCGTCTTCTTCAGTGGAGGCGGCACGGGCAGGGACTCCTCCACTCGGTCTTCTCCAGCATCTTGCTGAGGGGTCTCTCGACTCTCGTCTTCGTCGTCGCTCGGTATAGCTGCATCAATGGCAGCATCCGTGGAGTTTCTCTCCTCTTCACTTGAGTCGATGTCCATGATGTCTTTTCCCCTTTTCTTCTTGGGAGCAGGCTTGACATGCATGGGCTCGCTAGGTCCATCCGAGCGAAATTCAATCTCCATAGCCTGCACGAATTCACATACTCGGATACATTACAACACAGGGAGAATGAATTACATTGGTATTGACCTCAGATAGGTATACTTACAGGTGGAGGGGGATTCTTGATATGATAACCAACTATGGGTGGTACCTCCACTTCCGTCCCAACAGTGAAGAAATCCCTCACTCGGTTTTCAATAATGGTGGCTGTGTCTCCAGGAATATTTTCATTACTAGGATCTTCTTTGCCGCGCCATCTCCAAGCTGGCTCAGCTCTGTCCTTCAGAGGTTGAAACTTTCTGCCACAGAACATAACAGCAATGCTTGGACCAGTGAGCGGATCATGTTCCTCATTATCCTTCAAATCGTCGATCATCGCAAGCAGATCGGTCACTTCAGCTTTTTCATCCGCTGTTAAAGGTTTTCTCCAAGTGTCTCGCTGCACAGGAGCTACACTTCTGAAGGCTGGCAGACTCGGCGCGTGGTTCTTCACATAAAACCAACCTGAGTGCCACCCCTTGAGTGTTGACGGGAACGGCATATCAAAGTAGATCTTCTTGTTCCTTAATTGGAATCCACAACCTCCAACAATAGCCGGGCTGACATTTGATTTCATCTTCAAAACGAACAAGTGCCGGAACAGATTGAAATGTGGACGAATACCCAGGAAGACCTCACAGAGGGTGATGAAGACGGCGATGTGCAGGATCGAGTTAGGGTTCAAGTTGTGCAACTCCACACCATAGAAATGCAGGATACTCCGAAAGAAAGCATGGGTTGGCAACCCTAATCCCCAGCGCACGAATGCATCAAAAATGACGACCCCATCAGGGGACGGAGTGGGGAATTGCTCACCGGCAGCGGGACGCCATCCAATCACTTCGCGGTCCGGTAGCAACCCCGCGCTGGTCAGTTCTTCGCACTTCTCCTCCGTCATGATGGACTCCGGCCAGCGGTTGTCCTCATCGGCTGGCGGCGGCGGGCTTGCCTTCTGCTTCCGTGAGTCGGCTCTCTTCTTTCCGCCATGGCTTCAACGGGAGATTCTTCAATGGCGGCTCTTTACCGGCGGATCTTCAATGGCAGCTTCAATTTCCTCGCCGGCGGCGCAATCTCCTCGACGGCGGCACCAATGTCGGATTGGAGTTTGCCGAATGGCGGATTGGAGTTCGTCTGATTGGTGATTGGGTGTTTGTTGATTTGGATCTTGGCGGAATTGCAAGCGATAAGGAAGGTGAACTGTCGCAAGTGTGTTGAGGAAGATTGCGATACAGTGATTTAAAGGAGCGGGAAAATTTCACGCACGGTTCAGATCTGTTGACCTAGTTTAGACGGTCCAGATTTTCTGGTCGTTATAACATGTTTATTTCAGCGTTTTCTCTCCAGTAACAACCAAATTCAGTCGGCTGGCTGATATTTGAGGCCGTAACCACTCGGCTCTTCTTTTGGTTACTTCTAGATGACAAATGACACACACACACAAGTGATTTTTATTCTTCACATGATGGTACATGACAAGTGGATACAAGATTACAGCATGCAAGACATTACACATTGTTGATACAAGATATTCGATGGTTCTCTCCAAGATCTTCATCTTTTATTCCCTTCTTGGTGGATCTTGACGAGTGCGGCTTCGAGTACGACTTGCAACTGGACGATTGATGGGCTGCCATGGAGGCAGACCATTAGGCAAATAGCGACGGCGAGGATTTCCAGTGGCTTCATCTCCAGATGAGACATCAATGTATTCCGGCAGAGATGGATCAAATGGACCTGGAGGTGGCAGCACAACATTCAGTGGAGGTACTATTGGTGGAGCTTCAATGATGGCTCAGTTCTCAAGATTTGGCATGGCTACAATCGGCGGTTGTGGTTCAGCTAGGGGCTGTTGGTTGGAACTGGAGGCACCTTTCTTTTTCGAGCTATTGGTTTTCTTCATCTTCAGCTAACTTCGATAGATACTTGGGGGCTGTGGTCGCAGCTTATTTATAGCAGAGCTGTGACTGTTTTTGATAAGGATGCTGCGGTGGAAAGGCAGAAGACGACGATTCAAGCGGTATCTCGGGCATTATTGGTTTTACTGTGTTCCCGTGGGTCGTTTTGGACAACAGACACATGATCGGCATAGTAACTTTTGGCAGCACACTGATGGCATTCAGTTCATTCGGCATATTCTGAGTTTGGTACATCTTCTTCTTAGCTTCTTTGGAGTCTATGAACAACTCTACGACTTCTTCATAGACTCGGGGGCTAGCCCACGTGGGCTCACTTGCGTGAGCCCACGTCGCACTTCTACGCATCTTCACTCGGGCAGTCGGCAGTCGGATATTCAGGATTATTTTCTTCTTAGCTTCTTTGGAGTCTATGAACAACTCTACGACTTCTTCATAGAGTCGGGGGCTAGCCCACGTCGCGCTTCGTTCAGTCAGGAGAGCAAGTTTACTTTGCCACATCTGGATTCAACTTCAGCGGATGTCTTCATGCGGATATATTCTACAGCTTCTATTAGAGTCTATGAACAACTCTGCGACTTCTTCATAGACTCGGGGGCTACATCCATAGGATGCACTAGACGTGCACCCTATGCTTCTCCACTCGGCCGGTCAGTGGCCATCATCTTCGGGCTACAGATGCACAAGATCTTCACTCGGACGTTGAAGGCCTACGGGAGGTTTTTCCCAGAATTGAACTCGCTCTTTGAGTCGGTTTTATGAACTGCAGTGAAGAGTGAGGCGGTCGCCAAAACCTACGAGCTGTCATCATCCTGGGCACAAGTTGCTGGATGGGCTTAGATTCCGGCCGAGTGAAAGCTCGGTTCGAGACTCGCAACTCACTTCTGGTTTTTAACAGCTGTAGTGCACCAGTTGTGGGGAGTTCCCATAACTCCCATGGAGTTCCCCTTTACGGTAATAGATTTTGTCTATATGCCAGGCTCTTTTTAGACCTTCTGCCTAATCCTTTGGATTACCCAGAAGCTCGGGGGCTGCACCTTACAGGTGTGTTTTAGAAAAATCCTGCTGGCAAGCATACTTTTTAAACTCTTGGTCAACTTCGAGTTGAATGCTACTGACAGGTAGGACACGCTTTATGAGCCCAGCCTTTGTTCCTGACGTCAGTCGGCATTAGGTGTTCCTTCATCTTCATGCCTAATTCGAGGCCTTGCTGATCTTGGTATTCCCAGGATTCAGTTTCTTCATCGGGTTATTTCGGTAACTATAACTCTTTGGAGTTCTTTCTTATTGACCAGCTATGCTGAGAATCATCGTACATGGAGTTGGAACCAGTCGGAAGTCTTCAAGATCAATCAAAAAGAACTCGGGGGCTACTGTCGATGATATGAGACCCGGGTATACTCAAGATACAACAAGGCCGAGTGATCCAGTAATGGGGAATCAGTTTGGCCCAAGAAGGCCCGGGTGGCCCGACGGACCTAAAGTCAGTCGGCCCACTCGGCCAGGAGATAAACATCAATCAACTTGTACTACAAGGCTGTTTACTATGTAACCGACTAGGTTTAGATCCACGTAACCCTGCACCCCCGACTTGTAGGATCGATGCCCCTCTAAACAAGCTATCAGAGGGGGGTGAATGATAGCAATATCGGCAGCGGAAACTTTTTCACCCTAAAAACAGATTTCTGGACAGTTACTAAAACAGGTGTAGATCCTTGATCGTAACTCCTAAAATCGTGATACTCCGTAATATCAAAGGTTATTAAAATACGAAACTAACCCAACAAGAATCACGTCAATCCGATGTCTAAAACTTGAGTTATGAATAAAACACTATCTCTGTGTCAGGAAGTGACGCGAACCGACAAACCTAATCTGACTGTTCCGTACTAAAAAATAGATTAACCAAAATCTATCCAACAAAACTAGATGGAAACATGCAGGAACATAATAAACTTTACTACGAATCCATAGGAACAAACCGCACTCCAATCCGATCAGTAGAATGAAAACTGTAAGCAATATAAGATCAACCTGAAAACTGGTCGGTCATGAAAAGAAACTCACAGAAGATCAATCAACCATCAAAGACAAAACCTGTCGAATTTGCTGAGCTTTATTGATTGATCGAGTTTACAAGATGCTGCACAAAAGCATCCCTAAAAGATTTCCACGAAATCCCTAGAACCCTAGATGGGTTCCTCTATTTTTCCCTCTGGAAACCGTCGGCGTCTGTCGCTCCCTTGCGCACACAAGCCAATCAATCTCCTTTTCTTTTATACAGCCAGCACCTGCCGTAATTCTATTCGGCCAGGCCCAGCAGCCTGCCGTGTCCAACCTGGACACAAGCACCTTGACCTGAACAAGTCCCGGTCACAAACGAAACCAGAATCAACCAGCCAGCCTGCTGGGATTCCTTTTTCTATTCGGTTAAGTGCTCACGCACATGCAAACCGAACTAGCCAGCCAACCTGCTGGCCAATCTTTACGTGCATATGCATCACGCACGCCTGGCTGCATGTCACGGCTCCATTCGAGCCAATGTAGCCACGCACACCAGCCTGCGCGCCTCTGATGACTTCGCACTTCTCTGGACTGAAGCTCCGCAAGCTTCCGTCAATCCGACGATCACATCGCCAACATCGACACCGAGTCACAACTCGCGCATCGACAAGTCTTCACGTACACCGTTCTCTAGCCCGAACGTCTTGCATGACATCCTTGACCGATAAGACCTCAGTTCCTCCACGAACCTAGTCTCGAAACCTCAGTTCAACCCGAACCTAGTTCCAGTCTGTCATCGACCACGCTCCGCCTCAAGCAACGCCTGCACATGAACAAACAACCAATCGAGTACGAGCACAAGTCCATGACTTGACTCAACATCAGTCCGCAACACTACTCACATGAGCATGTCGCATGAAACCAAAATATCATGCTATCACAAGCATGTCAATCCACACAACCACTTCTATGCATGTTATGAGCTAATCACTTTGCAATGCCAAGTTCACTATAAAGCCAATTTTTCAGCACATGATCTCACACGACTATATAAGGCGGGCAGGAGACCTACAGAAAACTCTCTCGCAATACATCATACCAGCATGGGACGTAGGGTATTACGCCTTTGGCGGCCTGAACCTGTATAAACCCTCATCTCCTGTGTTACCATCGTGTTCTTGATTCTCGTACACCCGTAAAATAACTATCGAGGCCCTAAAACCTCGACAGGTTGCTCTTCCTTTCTAGAATTCTTTATGCACGCCTGAATGTGATGAAGACATGAAGGTAACCTTAGGTATGCAATTCGAGACATTAGATGATGCAGAAGTATTCTATAGGGTGTATGCCAGCAAAGTTGGATTTGATGTTCGAGTAGGACAGAGCAGGAAAGTTGATGGTATCGAGGTATGGAAGAGGTTTTACTGCAATAAAGAGGGAGAGAGGTCATCAGAAAAAGAGAAGGCACCTAAAATTGTGGACATCAGTAAACAAAAGCATAACACAAGAATTTTTAGGTGTGGGTGTGAGGCAAAGGTTACTTTGACACGGACTACTGACAATAGGTTCATCCATTCGGATTTTGTTGAAAGTCTCACACATGCACTTGTGAAAACGCCTTCTAGGAAGCAGTTTATGAAGGCTAATAGAAAAGTTAGTGAGAAGGCCAAGAATGCACTGCTTACATGCCATAAGGCCAGCATTGGCACATCTGCAGCCTTTCATCTTCTTCGTGTTAGTGAAGGAGGGTTTGAGTTTGCAGGATGCATGTTAAGAGATATGCAAAATTTCCATCGGAAAGTTAAATGCGCCATAAATTCAGCAGATGCACAAATGTTCATCGAGAATCTAAACAGGAAGAAACAAGCCAATCCTGGGTTTTTCTTCGATTATGTATTGGATAATGAGAAACGGTTGGTTCACGTATTTTGGGCAGATGCTACCTGTAGGAAAAATTATGCACACTTCGGAGATGTGGTATCTTTTGATTCAACGCACAAGACTAACCAGTACGATATGGTGTTTGCACCCTTCACTGGAGTAAACCACCACCAAGCTTGTGTGATGTTTGGTGCTGCTTTCATATCCAATGAAAAGATCAAGTCATACAAATGGGTGTTTGAGACATTCTTGAAGGCAATAAGTGAAAGGCACCTACGCTTATAATAACTCATGAAGATGCAAGCATGAATTCATTCAAAAAAAAGATGCAAGCATGAAGGCCGCCATTCAATTTGTTCTCAAGTCAACAGTACATCGGCTATGCATGTGGCATATTATGAGAAAACTTCCTGATAAGGTTGGGTCTGACTTGAAGTGTAATCCAGATTTTTACAAGTGGGTGAATTCGGTTGTTTGGCGCTCAGAAAACCCTACTGAATTTGAAGCAAAGTGGACTTCATTTATTTCTGAATTTGGCTTTGGAGGACAACGAGTGGTTTGACTCGAAGTACCTTATCCACGCTTCATGGATTCCCGCTTTCTGCAGGACCATTCATTTGGCTGGAATACTAAGAACTATCTCAAGATCAGAGAGTGAGAATAATTTCTTCAGTCATTTCATAGGATTCGAATATGCATTGGTTGACAGGTTTGCTACTGCCATGGAGGAGCAACGTCATCATGAGTTGGAAGCAGACAATGCTAACTTGCATTCAACTCCTGAACTGCAAACATCATGGCTAATAGAGAAGCATGGAATAGAGGTGTTCACACATAAGGTTTTCACCGCATTTCTAAAGGAGGTCCTTGCTGCGCGTGTTCATTGTTTTGTTGAGAGCACCAACCTTGACGGCGAGCTGAGAACTATGGAAATAAGTGATGATTCCACTAAGATTAGAGTGGTCATTCTCAACATATCTAGCATGGTTGCTCCTTGCACTTGCAATTTAGTTGAGTCGATTGGAGTTCTTTGTAGGCATATCAAGCATGGTTGCTACTTGCAACATATCAAGCATGGTTGCTACTTGCACTTGCAATTTAGTTGAGTCGATTGGAGTTCCTTGTAGGCATATCATTCATGTCCTATGAACAAGCTTCCAAGCCATTATGTGAAAGTAAGGTGGACAAAGTGGTGCAAGAGAGAAGCGGTGTTTGATGGAGATGGCAACCTATTAGAAGATAAATCCACAAGTTCTGAAGATTCAAAAAATGTAAAAATGGCTTCAGCTGCACGTAGTGATATGGAAGAGTCCATTATCTTGGCTGCACAATCAAAGGACACTATGGAATTGGTGAGAAAAAAGCATTTGCTGGCTTAGTACGTCATGTAAGGCAAATGGTTCCAACACAAACAGACCATTCAGGGAGAAATTGAGGCTTTTGTTGGTTGTAGCATCCCGGGCCAAATTGATATTTATGCACCTGGTAATATCGATGCAAAGGGGAAACGCAAGCGATTTAAGGGCCACACAGACAAGGGAGGTCAGCGAAGTA
The DNA here is from genome assembly GCA_012490785.1 of Eragrostis nindensis. NCBI lineage: Eukaryota > Viridiplantae > Streptophyta > Magnoliopsida > Poales > Poaceae > Eragrostis > Eragrostis nindensis. Next base: position 202,310 of record JAAXCT010000928.1, read on the forward strand.
TCAGTGCAGCGAAGAAAATTATGTAACCAACGGTACGCTTGTGTAGTACTTGCAAGTTGTTAGTTTGTCATGACAAGCGAAATTGCCCTAACCTAACAGAACTACCTAGAGATAACTGGTAAAATATTTCTAAACATATGGTTCTGTTTAGTGTCAATAATTTATCAGTTATGCACTATGATATTGTTTGATTCAATTATTATGTGTTATATATTGTCAGGTTTCAAAAGTACAATGATCATTCATATTGGGAGGAACAAGAACATTATGGAGTAGCAGGAGCGTTCAGAACAAGGGCATTATGGAGTAGCGGGAGTGTTCAAGAGCATTCTGGAAGTAGTGATTATACTGTGGAAACGATTTGCCCAATTATTTGAAAATGGCCATGTATTTAGTAATTATGACATGTAACTGATTTTCTTGAGTATTGTCACAAGGTAGATGCCAGAATTGACATTTAAGTGTTCATGTACTGCAATCACTTGATTCTACAGCAATGAAGCTAATCAAGCTACTTGTGTCACATTCGTGTCTCGTGCGGGAACACTTTATTGATATAAGAGAATTGTATTCTAAAATGTTAGCTAGGATGTTGTTATGTATGAGTCCCATATAAATAGCCTTCTTTTCCCATCACTCACAAATATTATACCTTTGATATCAAAGGAGCCAAAAATCTTTATTTGAATCATATCTAAATAATTCATGAAAGGAGCCAAATTTCTCAGATCATCAAGATTGTTGAGATCCATTTCTATTTTACCTGCAGTAAACAGCATGAATCTGGTATAAAACCGACATTAATAATATCAATAAGAGAAGGCTCGATTTCACCACTCCTATACATCCAAAACAAGCTCCATTGTGGCCAGAAAAAAACCCTCACGGAATTCATTTCGATTTAAGTAAACATCTATCTTGATCTTGCAGTCATTCTAGTGTGTTTCAGCAACATGCAGCACTTGCTCTTGAAATCAACTCGCACCGGCATCCACTGTAACGATTTCGCCAGGTACACCTGCCATAAATTTTAGAAACATGGACATTTCAGTTGGAAAACCTGCATTTACATGGCAGAATATAACAACCAGATTACAAGTTCCTAATGTGGTCAAGTGATTTCATGTGTCCCCAAACACTGATATTCAGAAGTATAGGTCTCTTCAGTTGGGTTCATACGAGCACCGTACGAGCAGTGGCATAAGAAGATGCTACTATCTGCCTTACTTGAACAGATGAAAGCGAATTGAGTTGCTTCAATGAAACTGGAAAACCTACTCCAAGAAATAAACCGGGATCTTGTATAGAAAGTTCCAGCCAATTCCAATAGCTTGATAGAGTAAAGGGCGCGATTACCTTGGAATTTCAGCTCAAACTTTCGAAAGCTCTAGTATCGTATTCCGCTGGTATGCTCTCGTTATGTAATAGAATACCTTTTACCGTTCATCAAGTGAACGTAGCCCTTGCGAAAGGGCCTGTAGCCTAAGGGTAGGGTTTGCGTATGTACGTTCATAGGGGTGAGTGTGCATGCGTATGTACGTTCATAGAGGTGAGTGTGCGTGCGTTGTGAGTGTAAGTTGTACTGTGTAATTCGCACAAAAAAAAAAAGAAAAAAAGCGAACGTAGCCCTTTCGTATGCGATATAGAGCCATATGAATCATGCGAATAATCGCGCTATTTGGCACGTTCTTTGTCCAATGCATGGAATCTGATATTCATCCAAGTTTTCAGGCGATATGGGGCCTCTATGTTTGCTAGTTTGCAAGATGTTTAGTCTTATAGTTGTAGTGATATACTATTGGAGTTTCAACAGCTCAAAGGTTGCAAGGAAGTTGGTAAAGAGGAGAAATATATACATGAGGACTATTCTACGAGGTGACTACTACACACAAGAGTAAGAAACAAGGTTAGTATGTCATGTTTTCCTCTATGTATCTTATACATTGACATGCTTGTTGACGGTAGCTATGCTGTCTTAGATTAATTCAATTAAACCGCAAGTGCACGGTGTACCATTGCAGCATTTCACCTCGAAGTATTGCGGGGTATCGAATTTCCACAGAGAAACAACTCGGATAAAATATATTGATGCTTGATAAAGACTTAACTACAAGAATACAACTAATCCAAAGACGGGGGTAAAACAAATGATAAGTAAAGATGGGAGTGATTCATACTATCATAGGGGTGTCAAGTCGCCAAGTCGTTGGTAAGTAGTCTAGTTGGTATAACGAGTGAGTACAACGGTTCCTATGTGTTGGTGGAGTGAAGCACACGAACCTAAGTTTATCTAGTGCTAGTAGATCACACAAGGGCTGTCACTACCTCGTGTCGATTCTACACTTATAAGATAGCGATCTCTCGCTACCACGGGATTTATGGGTGCCTACTAACTAACCGAACGTGGCTGACTTTAAGGGACGGACAGGGCTGTCACCACTGCAGCCTACGGCCTCCGTGGGCTTCACCGTATTCCGCAGATAGTGCTAACCTAGGCACCACGCCTATGATAACTGTTGGGAATTCTTCATCGTAGCAACAAAGAATCCCGACACGAACAATCAAATGACATTTAAGGGACAACGGAGCAGCATTTCATTACAAGGTGTAATCTCTCCTGTTCCGTCCCGTTCTACGGAGCCCGGGGGCGGGTATTTATAGGGAAGGCCAATGGTTATTTCGACATGACCAAATTACCCTTGGCCACCCACTATATTCGCGGAATATTCTGTACAACATTGTCATAAGGGTACAAATGACATTTCCGTTCGACGACGGAAACCCTAGCTAGGTGACGTCATTCGCCAGCCTGACTCTCGGACGTTGTCATGCCGGGCTTCGTCTCCTTCCGGGATTGTCGCCATTCCTGGTCGCCGCCATTTCGTCGCCAGCGGTTGGGGAGATTGCGTTCTCCCCGAACAATGTCGGCAACCCGAAAACGACAGCCCCCTGGGCTGTCGCCAATTCTTCGGCCGGGGACTCGGAACGTTGGCAGCTAACTCTCCTGCAGTCAAAAAATCAAAGGCAAAGGGGGTGTCGTTATTATCGTAAATACCGATCCCCAACAGTAGCCCCTCGCGGTCGAGGGCCAACTTCGATGGACAGAAACCGCGACACCTGATTGGAGACTTACGAACGTCACCCCCCTCCGAAGTTGGAACGAGGGTCGAAAGTTTTTTTTTTTCGAGAATTGAGGCAACGCCATAAATGCGGCGCCGTGGCCTATATATATAGAGGGAGAGGGGGCCGGATAGCCCCGTGCATTCGTTGTTCGAGTCGAATTGCTGCCGCGTTTTTTGTTGAAAACTTTGCGCCGCAATTGTTGTCTCCCGACATTTTTGTCGAGCTGCAGCGAGTTTCTTGTTGTTGGTGATTTCATTCGTCGCCATTTCCTTGCCGAAAGGTGAGTTCGTCTACAAGCTTTCTGCTGTATGATTATCTTTTTGTGGTTATTTGTAACGTTATGCTTTTCATTTTAGATGCCTCGCGTTAAGCAAACCGCTCGCCGTGTTGACGAGTCTGATGAGGAGTTCCTTGTCGATTCGCCTGTCGCTAATGTGGAGGGAGATGCCGACGTTGGCGGAGCGAATAGACCGGTTGAGGTCGATTCTGATGTCGCCGTGACTCCGAAGGGTTCCCAGGAGGATCCAACCCCCGCCGCAGATCTGGAGGTTTTGGCGACAGCTGCCTCTAAAGCTGCCGGAGTTTCCGGCGCCAGCGGAGGTACTAAATCTGCCTCTTTTTTAGGTAAGGGTTTGGGGGAGTCGTGTTATTTTCTTGCATATCATGAGTCTGCTCTTGCTGGGTCTGCAGCCAAGAGAGTGAGGGGCGCGGTAGATACTGGCTCTAGCGAGAAGGAAACAGTTGGTAATATCGACGACGAAGGCGAAGATCTTTCCGGGGTGCCGGCCTCTCCTAGTGAGCTGGTAGGGGAGGATTCTTGGGCTAAAAGCGGCATTGAGCCGACTTTCCGGTTTGGACCGTCTAAGGTCACTCCCGCTGATATCGAGAGATTTGTTGCGCTGGGGTATTTTGAGTCTGGGAAAGCTCGTGCTTCTGAAGGGGAGGAGATGCCCCAACCCCACAACAATGAAGCCATAGTATATCGCGATTTCTACGAGGCTGGTTTCAGGCTGCCGTCTTTTGGATTTCTTGCTCGCATTTTGGACAAATATGGGTTGGACTTGCACCATTTGACCCCCAATGCTGTCGCCACGGTGTCGAAATTCATATGGGCTGTTCGTAGCTACGGTTCGGCTCTTCATTCTGATGCATTCTGCCGCTTTTATGATCTGAAGCATGATATGAAACCCGTAAGCTTCAATGGGGTGAAGTATTTTCCCCAGTACGGCTGTTGCAGTTTTCAGTCTCGCACTTTTGTGAAGAAATCTCAGTATGAGAACGTTGAGCTAGTTGGTGGTCGCCGGAATAAGTGGCCTGGAGATTGGCGGAACCACTGGTTCTATGCGGAGGTTCCGGAGGGGAAGAAGGACGACGGCAGCTCATATTATCCTCTGTTTAGTCGTTCTAAAGGTCTACGGCCGGTGCTGTCGCCGGAATTCAGCGAGTCGGAGGGTTTTAGGAAGTGTTGTGATGCCTTCCTTAACGCAATTAAGATGAGTAGTGCCAGAGACTTGGTGGAAGAGTTTGTGGCCTGTTGTATTTGGCCCATCCGGAGTGGTTGGAGCCCGCTGAAATTGAAGGCCAAGCGGATTGCCAGACTGAACCTTAGCTACCAGGTGCCGTCTTTTGGTGTGAAGAAACCTGACGGGATATCGGATAAGGACTTCGTTCGCTACGTTGAGCTGACTGCCGCAGTTATTTGCGGGCCTTACACCATGTTGGAAAAACAGGAGTGCGAGAATATGCTGATTTTCCCTCAGCGTGTGAATCGCATTTTTGACGAGATGCAGGTGAAATACGGTCCTCGTGCGGTGATGTCCGTTAAGAAAGGGCGGCGAAAGAAGGGCGATCTTGTTATCGGAGCGACGTTCATTGAGAAACGTGGTTGGGAAACAGGTCCCGCTCAACACATTGCACTTGATGCGCCAAAGGCCGCAGTCGGCTCTTTGGCCACAGGTGCCGCCAAGAAATCTGCGGCAGCCCCAAGAGCGGTGGCTGGTTCCTCAACCAAGGGTTCCGCCAAAAAATCTGCGGCGTCCGGCAAAGTGGCCGGGACACTAAAGACGCAAGCTGGGACCTCTAAGGCTGCTGAAAAAGCTAAACGCCAAAGCTTGCGAAAGGTGCCTGCTTCCCGAGCCGTCGCCGAACAGCGGGCTGGTGCTGTTGCCAAACGGGGGCGGGATTACACAGAACAAGCCCCTGCTGCTGAGCAGATGGATACTGGTTCCAGCGCGGCGGGTGCCGCTGATTTCACTGAAGAGGTGTCAGTGCGAGAGGACTGCAAACGGCGCCGAAAGTTACTAGCTTCAGCACTTGGCGATTCTGACGATGAATTTCTTGATGATGAGCCCGAGGACCGTGACTCGGGGGTCGCGCGGGAGCCGTCATTGTCGCTGCGCGAGGCCAGTGCCGATATTGCTGTGGGTCCCTCTGGCGGGCTTGATTTGTTGCAAGGCCCCGCCACGGTTACCACGCCGATGAAGCAGAGGCCACTCCTGCCGGCTTTATTGGATGATGAAGAAATTGAGTTGCTGGACGACTCCGAGGATTCGCGCACCGAGCTTGGACATGAGCTAGATGCCGCGTTTGCGGGGATGAGTGGCTCCGAGAAAGGTGCCGACTTTTCCTTGGGCAAGACAGAAACTGCGGCAACTTCCTTTCCCTTGACTAGGATCGATGACCATGTCTCTAGTTCATCGGTTAACAGAAGTATGTCTAGCGGTTTTTCTGAGACTAGCTCCTCTGACGCAGGTGAAAGATCTCCCGGTGCGGAGATGCGAGAAGGCGAGGCCGGCAAACTATCGTTGGCCGCTTTTGTCGAGATGACGAAGGCGGTGGATCCTCAAGGTTTTTTCTTCCGCCGCTATTTATATTTTTTTGGTACTGGACGATGATTTGACTTCATTTAATTTTTGCAGAACTCTATAGCTTCTTGACTAGGGCCGATAATGCTTCGGTGGCCGAGGTCCTCGACAAAAATGCGACGATGGTAATGCATTCTTTGACGTTTCCGTCGCTTTTATTTCATCTTTGAAAGGGTTTTTAACTGGCGCGCCCTTTCTGTTGGTCTTATACAGGCTCTTGCGGCGGCTCGCACTCTGAGCCGGCGCTTTTATGGGTCTGAAACCGCCTCGTCGTCCGGAGATTTGGCGAAACTACGGCAGACGCTGGAGGAGGAACGGGCGTCTTTCGACACTATTAAAGCTGATCTTGATGATCAGATTCAGAAGAAAGACGAAGCCCTTGGAGTGCTTAAAGAGGTCATCCAGAGCAGTGAGGGCGAAATCGCCCGCTTGAAGCAGGATCTGAAGAAAGCTGAGGAGAGGATAACAGCGGCAGAAAAAAGTGCCGAGAGCGCCAAGAAGACTGGCCGTAATTTTGCCCGCACTTTCTCAAGCGGCGCCGTTAGCGCTCATGCTTCTTTTGAAGCAGCCCTGGGCACGATTGGCGGCGCTCCCAATCCTCTTCCAGGCGTCAAAGGTTCGCTGACGCCGGAAATGTTTTTCAATTGGCTGAAGGGGGAGTTTGGCGATCTCCCTGAGGCTTTCGAGGGCGTCGGCCGATACGCGGCCCGCACGGCGTGTTCTGCCCTTCTGGACTTGCTTGAAAAGCGGCAGTGCAAGCACTTCAGTGATCTGGCGCGCACCACTTACCCTGACTCGAATTTTGATGAAGCAAACGCGGCGAGTGACAGCAAAGGCGTCCGTTTGGCTGTGAAGCGCTTCATGAAGAGGTACTGGGGGGTGCACGGGATGGAGGCCTGCCGTCAATTGGCAAGGAGCACATTTGAAGAGGTGACACACCATTACTCCCGAAATTGATTTCTTTTGCAAGATATGACTTAATAAACTCTTGTTTATTTTAGATGAAGGCGGCGGCTGACGCTGAAATAGCGGCGGAGAGCTCAAAGAAGAGAGCAGCTACTCGTGCTGGTGAAGAGCCGCCGGCAAAAGTTGCCCGCGTTGAAGATGCTGCTGAAACAGAGAAAGTTGCCGCCGAAGTTGATGCGCCTGCCGTGGTTGAAGCCCCTGCTCCCACTGCAGCTCCCGCGGCTGCTTCGTCTTCAGCGGCGGCCGAACCGGAAAGTGCGACGGGTTCCGCCGCTCCTGGTTTCACATCTGCCGCCCCTGCTGCTCCGACGACCAAAGAGGTTTAGGCTCTTAGGCGTGAGGAAGAGAGAGTTTGAAAACACTTGGTTTGTAATAATGTACGTTTCGATACGCTTTGTGCGCAGGATTGTTTTTGCGGCGCCCCTTTGAACGTTGCGCCTTTGAAGTATGAGCGTGATGGTTTGCGCGTTTCGTGAAGCACACTTGCATTATATTTCGCGATATCCGCGTCATGATTTCGGTCAATTCTGGAGGGGCATGATGATTCGGTATTCTGAGGGACGGGAACGCTTGGTTCGCTGCTTTGATCGCCGGCATTCTTTTCCTGGAGCGGCTGTGAAGGTTGAAAAAGCTCAAGATTTTGACTTTGATCCTTACTTGGATCGTTTTAGATGTGTGTACGATAGTGCGGACCCGAGAGGAGGTCCCGGGTTTGTAATAGAAGTTGACCTTGATTTGTAGCTGGGGCAGTCGACTTTGTGACAAAAGGCGCCCAGAGACATTTTGGTTTTGATTTGCGAATGTGGTTTCGGTGATAACTCGTCATTTTTTCACAAGTTAAAGTCTCCTTCGCTTTTTCGGTTAATGAAGGGCGCTCATCGTTGCTCGGTTGCCGGAATAAGGCGAACGTCACCCCCCTCCCCCTGGCGATCGAGGGACGGAGGGCGCGCCGAAATTGCGACACACCATTCATGCGACGTTTTTATATAAATTGTGGAAAGTGCGTTGGTTGCCGCTATTTTTCGGTTGGCTCTGATGCTTGTCAGATTTGCCGCTATTCTGGGTGAAAAAGCGGCTCTTAATGATATGGGCCCTTGTCGCCCTTTGTTTTGTTTTCGTGAAAGAGAACTTGGACCTCTAGAGTTTCGAGTCCCGTCCTTGGTGATAGCTCCCTTATTTTTTTAAGTTAAAGCTCCTTCGCTTTTTGTTTGATGAAAGGCGCTCATCGTGCCTCGGTTGGCGGAATAAAACGAAAGTTGCCGCCCTCCCCCTGGCAATCGAGGGATGAAGAGCGCGTTGAAATTACGAGGCGCGACTCGTGCGGCGCTATTTTTGGAGAAAATTGCGAGTGATGCAATGGGTTGCCGCATTTCTGCGGTTGGCTCCGATATCTGTCGGATATTAAACATTTGCCGCTATTCTTGCTGAAAGAGCGGCACTTGATAATACGTTGCCTTTTGGCCGCTCGCTTTTGTTTTTGCGAGGTTGTGTTGGACCTCCATGGTCTTGAGTCCCGTCCTTGGATGGGTGTTTGTATCGAGTCCCTTAAGACTGAGATCTTACTGATCTGTTTTTGATGTGTCGGATTTTGTCCGGAGCCTCTTGGGGGTTGAAGTCTGTTTGCCTCTTTCCTTTAAGGAAATGGACGACTGAGCCCTTGAGCTGGTAACGTTCCGAACTTTCTCAACTTTATAAGAAAGTTGGAGAGATGGCCCCTTGAGGCGCTTTTTTCAATAACGCCGCTGTTTCTCAATTTTATGAGAAAGGTTGGTGACCCCTTGAGGCACTTTTTTCTCAATTGTCGCTCTTTCTCAATTTCATGAGAGATATTGGAGCGATTGCCCCTTGAGGCGCTTTTTTTCTCAAAGTGGTTAATGGAGAAAGAAGCCTAGGAAAAAGGATAGAATCTTTTCTTCCTTTCGAGTGGCTTTGGTTCGGGATTTTAATCCTGCGTCGATGTGGCGATATTTAGCGAATATAGCATCGACTACTCAAAGGGTGGAGGGTTTCGTTTTTCCCGGGGAAGATAGCATTATATTGAACTGCTAGGGTTACAAAGGTCCCACCTCGTTAAAAACCTCACCCCCGATGTGGGGTTCCCCTGTGTGGAAAAGAATATGGGCCTTGAAAAGGAAAGAAAAATTACAACTTAACTGCCGACTAGGAGCGTCGCTTATAACAGCGCGTCGCTATTAGCCTTTACACTTTAGGTGAAGTACCTCTTGAGGTTGTCCACATTCCAGGCATGTGAGAGCTCGTTGCCCTCATTGTTTGCCAAGTGATAAGATCCCGAGCGATTGCTCTTGACGACAATGAAAGGGCCCTGCCACTTGGAGTTGAGTTTTCCAGTGTTTTCTGTTTTTGGGCTTCGGAGGAGGACGAGGTCGCCGACTTTAAATGCTCTTGGCACTACTCTGGCATCCCGCCATTTCCTTGTTTCTTCCTGATACTTCTCCAAGTTTAGGATGGCTTGGTCTTTGTCTAATTCCGACATGTCTTTTGAAACGGCGTCAAATTCGTGGCGATTTCGCCCGAGAGTTGCCCTCATGCTGCGGTACTTTATCTCTTCTGGTGACATGGCCTCTTCGCCATACAAGAGTCTGAAAGGTGTGAATTTGGTGGTTCTTGAAACTGTTGTGTTATGCGACCAGATCACTTTGTGCAACTTGTCCATCCATTTTGCTTTTTTCTGTCCTTCCAGACACTTCTTGATGCTTTCGAAGATTTGCTTGTTCGCGTTTTCGACGGCACCATTCGACTCTGGATGATATACAGATGCGAAATTTACTTTGGTGCCTATCGAGTGACAGAATTCGCGGAACTCTTGGTTGTCAAACTGTTTGCCATTATCCACGGTAATTTCGGCAGGGACTCCGAATCTGCATACAATGTTTTGCCAAAAAAAACTTCTTGATTGCTAGGCCAGTGATATTTATGAGTGGCTTCGCTTCTATCCATTTGGTGAAATAGTCGAGAGCAACTACAGCATGCGTGTAATTTCTGGCAGCCGCGGGTAGAGGACCGACTATGTCAATTCCCCATCGCTGAAGTGGCCACACTGGCTGGATGAGCTGAGTGAGCTGAGCTGGGTTGTTGATTTTTCTTGAGAATTTCTGGCATGCTTCGCATGTTTTGACAAGGTGCTGGGCGTCCCGGAGTGCCGAGGGCCAGTAAAAACCTTGCCGGAAAGCTTTGCCGATTAAGGCTCTGCTGGATAAATGGGAGCCGCAGATTCCCTCATGAATCTCGCTGAGGAGCTTTTTCCCTTCTTCTTGATCAATGCATCTCAAGAATGGAGTGGATGTGCCGAATTTGTATAGGAAATCATCGACAAACGCATAATTTCTTGCTCTTTGTTTCATGCGCTTGGCCTCTAATTCCGACTCAGGCTCGTAAAAGTCTCGGAGATATGCCATGATGGGGGCGCGCCAATCTTCACTTGAGATGGCATGTATCATCTTGGGTTCTTTCCCTACCGCTTTTATGGAAGGAGAACTCAATGTTTCAAAAAAGACGTCAGGTGGCAAAGGATCTTTCTTGGCTGCCGCTTTTGCTAGCTGATCTGCTTCCCCATTCAGGTTTCTGTCAATGTATTGACAGGTGAAACCTTTAAAGTGCTTTTCCAAGCCCCGTACATGTTCCAGGTATCTGGCCAATAATTCATCTCTGGCCTTATAGGTTTTGTCGACATGCCCGGCGATGACCTGCGAGTCTGTTTTGATGATGAAATTTTTGACTCCTAATGCCCTCAGCTTTCTTATGGCTAGCAAGAGGCCCTCATACTCCGCCACATTGTTTGTGCACTTGTCAGTGTCATGGTTGAACTGCAATCTGATCGCAATTTGATGCCAGATGGTGAAGTCAAAATTGCGGCAGCCCCTGCTCCAAGATGGCACCATGCGCCGTCGCAATGGATCTCCCATGGAACTTCAAAGACTGGACCTCGGTGTATGATGAGGGCTCCGTCCAGTCTGCGATGAAATCCGCCAGCACCTGAGAATTTGCGGCACTCCTTGACTCGAAGTCAACAACGTGTTCTGATAATTCCGAAGCCCATTTTGTGATTCTTCCAGATGCTTCTCTATTTCTGAACATGTCATTCAGTGGTTGATTTGTCAGCACTCGTATGGTGTGAGCTTCAAAGTAGTGCCTCAGTTTCCTTGACGCCATTAGGACTGCATATGCTATTTTTTCTAGTTCAGAATAGAACCTTCTTGATCCTGAAAGAGCTTCAGATACATAGTACACCGGCACTTGAACTTTTATCACTTTGCCCTTCTTCTCAATTTGCTGCTCTTGCACAAGTGCGGCACATACTGCTGAGTGCGATGCTGACACATACATTAGCAGAGTTTCATTTTGTTTTGGACTCGCAAAGGCAGTCATTTCCTTGAGATACTCTTTCAATTCTGCGAAAGCTTTTTTCTGCTCTAGGCCCCACTGAAAGTTATTTGCATTTCTGAGGACTTTGAAGAAGGGAAGGCTTCTTTCGGCTGATCTGGAGATAAACCTGTTGAGCGCCGCAATTCTGCCGGTGAGCTTCTGCACATCTTTGAGGCATTGCGTTTCTCGCATATTAACGAGTGCACTTATCTTGTCGGGATTGGCTTCGATGCCTTTGATTGATACTAGGCATCCCAAAACCTTTCCCTTGCGAATTCCAAATACACATTTTTCAGGGTTGAGCTTGAGGTTTGCCTTTCTGAGGTTTGCAAATGTTTCGGCCAAGTCAGAAATATGATCTTCTTTCTTGCCGCTTTTTACCACTATGTCGTCGACATAGGCTGACAAGTTCCTGCCTAGCTGATTCTCAAAGGCGATAGATGTCATTCTGCAGAAAGTTGGTCCCGCATTTTTGAGACCTTCCGGCATTCTGACGAAACAATAAGTTCCGAAAGGGGTGATGAAACTTGTTTTCTCTTCATCCTCTTTGTACATGAAGATTTGGTGATATCCAGAGAAACAATCCAGCAGAGATAGGAGTTCTGAGCAGGCCGCGGCGTCGACAATTTTGTCGATTCTAGGCAGCGGAAAATAGTCTTTGGGACAGGCCTTGTTGAGATCAGTGAAATCAATGCACATCCGCCACTTTCCGTTCTTTTTCTTTACTGGTACAGTGTTAGCCAGCCAGGTTGGATATTTCACCTCCCTGATAACATTTGCATCAAGCAACCTCTGCACTTCGGCTTTGACTGCTTCGACCCTATCGTCGGACATTTTTCGGAGTTTCTGCTTCTTTGGCCTGATGTTTTTATCGATTCGCAACTTGTGCTCTATTATATCCCGGCTGACGCCTTTTAGGTCGCTTGCGGACCAGGCAAATACATCCTTGTTTTTGCGAAGGAACTGGACAAAACCTTTCTCCATGTCCTTCGGCATTCCTGCCGCAATTATAACTTCCTGTCCTAAGACATGCTTGTCCAATGGAACTTTCTTTGTTTCCTCATTAGCCGCAATTGCTGGTTCTTCCTTGTCCATTTCTTTTTCCAACTGAAGTACTTCTTTCCCAGGCTTTCTTCCTGCCGGGTATAAGACATGCACATTCGGGTGAGCATACAAAAAGTGTACATTTTTCTGGCCGGGGGCTGCCGCCCTTTCAATATTTCTGGCTTCTTACTGATCGCCAAAGACTGAGATGACCTCCTTGTGTGCCGGCATTTTCATACAGAGGTAAGAGCTGTGCAAAACTGCTTCAAATGCATTGAGGACTCCTCGTCCGAAGATTGCATTGTAGGGGTAAGGCATATCCACCACATCAAAAGTTATGTGCTCTGTTCTTGCATTGTCGAGGGTGCCAAAGGATACTGGGAGGCTTATTTTGCCGAGAGCGCGGACTTCTCTCCCGCCAAAACCGTACAAGGGGTATTCTGAGGGCTGAAGTAGAGATTAATCAAGGTTGAGCTGGTCAAATGTTCTTTTGAAGAGGATATCTGCCGAACTTCCATTGTCAACCAGGATTTTGGTGACTGACCAACCGTAAGTGTTTGCCTGGATGACCATGGCATCTGTGTGAGGGTAGCAGCGGAGGTTTAAATCGGCTTCAGTGAACGTGATTGGAATGTGCGACCACCGTGATTTCACCACGGGTCCGTTACACACCGCATTGACGGCTCGGAAGTAATTTTTCTTTTGTTTCTTACTTTCAAACTCGGATGAAGATCCGCCGGTGATTGGCAGGATGACTCCATAAGTGGGAAGGCTCTGAGAGGAATTGTTTTGGTTTGACTGTTTTGGGAATGGCGGCGGAGGTGGTAAAGGCGGCTCTCAGAGGCAGTGATTCTAGGAATTTGCGGCTGGGGCGTGTATGAACTTGTTTGTGATGTCGCCAAATGCTGAATATGCGGCGAGGATGGTGGATGTGGTTGGTATGGGCTTTGGAAGTGATGGTGAGGGTTGTAAGAATTCTGGAAGTATTGGAACGGGTAGGAAGCACCGAAAGGTGAGTTGTTCCAAGAATTGGCGGCAGCCGTGTGATTGACACTTCTCAGTGTTTCGCTTCTTTGCTCCTTGGCTTTCATTCTTTCCATGGCATCTTTGGTTTCCGGGCATTCCTTGGAGGTGTGGCCCTTGTCAAGTCCGTGGAACAGACAGTATGGCTTTTTTGGCTCCTGATTTCGCGAGTTGTGCGAATTGCCGCGACCCCTTCCTCGAGATCGATTATTTCTTCCTCCTCTGTGCTGAAAATTTCCGGCAGGGTTGCTTGTGTCAATTTTTTCTTCTTGGTTGTCGATATGATTGACTAGGTTGGAGTTCTGGCTCTGATTGTTGTTGCCACCCCTCCTAGACGAATTCCAGTCCTGCTGCCTTTGGCTCGACTGGTTTTTCTTCGCCTGGCGCTGCGCGCTCTGCTGCTCTAATCTTCTTCTGTGGTCATTGTCGGCTCTACAGAACTGATCGACCATTGAGAAGAGCTCTTCGAGTGTTGAAGGGCGGTGCATGGAAAAATGAGTGGCACAAGGGCCGGCTCGCAACCCTCCAATTGCGGCATCAATGACAATTTGATCTGGAATATCATCCGTTCGGGCTTTGAGCTTGACAAATCTCTGGAAATAGTCTTGTAGGGGCTCCTTTTCTTGCTGAACACATGCTCTGAGTTCATCTGCAGATATAGATGTTTTGTGAAAACCTTGAAAGTTTGTCGTCAATTTGTCCCTTAGGTTCTCCCATGAATATATTGATCCGGGCTTCAGCCTAGAGTACCACTCGAGGGCTTGATGCTCAATTGCGGTGACAAAGGTCTTGGCCAATACAGTATCATCTCCTCCAGCAGATGCTACTGCAGCTTCAAATGACATCAAAAATTGCCTTGGGTCGGTTGAGCCATTGTACTTTGATAAGGAGATGGGCTTGTAGGTTGCTGGCCATGGGGTCAACTGAAGGCCTTCTGACAAGGGGGAGTTCTTGTCGAATTTACTCACGAAAGGTATAGATTGACGGTATACATTCCGAGGCCTATGATGGCCTTCGCCATTGTTGTTTGTTTCAAAGTCGGGAGTCACCTGGTAATGCTCTCTCTTTGCTTCACTATTTTGCCCTGTGGCGCTTGTCATCTTATCGAGCTCTTTTTGCAGTTCAGCCACTGCCGCCTTTGCTTGTTCTATCTGCATCCGGAGCCTTTCTTTCTCTCTAGCCCTCTCATCAGAGATTATCTTCTCCTTTGTTAGCTTGAGTCTTTTTCCGAGTTGTTGCAAGTTGGAGAGCTGACGCATTTGCTTGTCAACTTCATCTTCCTCTGGATCACTTTCCTCAGGGTTGATTGTCGACGGTGGTTCCGCCCATTTCTTGCCGGCTTTTGCTTGCTCCAACTTTTCTGCCTCTTCACTAAAAGTGAGGTCGATGGAGCTTTTGGCGGCGATGTCCTGATCACTTGGCCAAATTCCGGCAGCTTGGCTTGCTGCCGCCGCGTCGGAAATTCGGTTGGCCTCGTCGGCCATTTGCTTTTCTTCAATGAAAGCCCAACGGATTTCTTCTTCCGAGAATGCCGGGTTGGGAGGGAGAATTTCTTCCTCAAAGTCCGGCAAATGGAGGCTGATGGTGGTTCTTGGACTAGGTGCTTTTTTCTTTCTCTGTGGCATCGCGGGTGGTATTTTCGAGCAACACAAACGGTGGGCGCCAATGTTGGGAATTCTTCATCGTAGCAACAAAGAATCCTGACACGGACAATCAAATGACACTTAAGGGACAACGGAGCAGCATTTCATTACAAGGGTGTAATCTCTCCTGTTCCGTCCCGTTCTACGGAGCCCGGGGGCGGGTATTTATAGGGAAGGCCAAGGGTTATTTCGACGTGACCAAATTACCCTTGGCCACCCACTATATTCACGGAATATTCTGTACAACATTGTCATAAGGGTACAAATGACATTTCCGTTCGACGACGGAAACCCTAGCTACGTGACGTCATTCGCCAGCCTGACTCTCGGACGTTGTCATGCCGGGCTTCGTCTCCTTCCGGGATTGTCGCCATTCCTGGTCGCCGCCATTTCGTCGCCAGCGGTTGGGGAGATTGTGTTCTCCCCGAACAATGTTGGCAACCCGAAAACGACAGCCCCCTGGGCTGTCGCCGATTCTTCGGCTGGGGACTCGGAACGTCGGCAGCTAACTCTCCTGCAGTCAAAAAATCAAAGGCAAAGGGGGTGTCGTTATTATCGTAAATACCGATCCCCAACAATAACAACTATTAATTCGCCACACACGTGCCCTGTTTGACTAAGGCGAGAAAGTAAGAAGACTCTCCGTGTTATTTGACTAAGAGAATTCCGACCGAGAGGAACGTGCAGCTAGAGATCAATTATCCGCTAAAAGATAACAGAAAGAATTCGCTCTCAATCAAGCAGGACTCGTACTAGAGCTCTCAAGATATGAGTAAAGACCAACTTTATATTAATGTCACTAAGTACTTGATACAACGAAAATCGGAAAGAAAGATACAAGGGACTCGAACATATCAATTCCAAAGACGACTTCCGGAATCAGGGCGAGTGCCCGACTCGACTCTAACTCCAACTAGAACTACTTCCTAAACTCTAAATGGTGAATAAGACGAAAACTGGAACCTCTGGACTTCTTCTCGGGCGGTTCACATCCTCCAAGTGTAGTGCCCACCTTTTATAGTGCGAATAAGGCGGTTGGGTACGTCGGCCGACGTTCCTGCGTCGCCCGACGTGTCAGGGGACGTCGGCTGACGTTGGGGGCGTCGCCTGACCCTTGATCAGGGTCTGTGCTCCCTCTGACGGTCCAGATCATCTCCCAGTGGTGGTTGAGAGGCGGTTGAGGAGGTCGGTTGGTTGGAAAATCCTCCGAAGCGTTGATTTCAGGCGGTGGAAGTTGGATGGGCTTGATTTGCGCTGAAGTGGACGTCGCGCGACGTTGGTGGCACGTCGGCTGACCCTAGACAGGCAACCCGAACCAGTCAGGGTCGTCTGACGTCCTTAGGGTCGCCCGACGTGACTCGTGTCGGCAGCATATCTTCCGGTCGCCATAACTTCTTGATCCGGAATCCGAATTAGGTGAACCACATGTCCGTTTCGATCGTATCGACGAGGAATTAAACATGAAGAGATCCATTATGGGACTTGACCTCATCTTATAGTTGGTTCTTGTAGTCTTTTGCCATCATCTGGTGATCTTGTTTAGGATCGGGTGACGTAAGGGCAATCACGTCACCCGGGTCTTCTCATAGTTGTTCGCCTCGGCACTTGGCTTTCTATGGTCGTGTATACATTGTGTAGCACATTTCTTCAATTGGTTGACCATTTGGACTTTGTTTAGGACCGGGTGACGTATGGGTGGTCACGTCACCCGGGCCTCGGCCAACCGTTTTGGCTTCTTCATTTGCGTCCCATCTTCGCGATGTTCGCGTTTCACCATTTCTTTATTTAAAACATGCCAAATTGCCTTGAACCCTGCAAATGGCGTATACACAACTTGTGGAACTAGATTAGTAAATATGCAAAATATGCACATGGTCTTGTATTCTTACCTTTTTATTACGGATTTAGGATGGAAATATTGGCGTTTAGCGACGCCAACAAACCCCCTAAGCTCGAACCTTTGCTCGTCTCGAGCAAATCTAAGCTCTAAATCAGGTGGATCAGGGGTTGCTACTATGCCAACTACCATTCAAGAGCTAAGGTTGCAAGCCATGCTCGAATATACAAGTGTAAACCGGCATAATCCTTGCACTCATTGTTCTTACTCCTTCACGATGGGGCATAGGATTACCTTGTCTTAAGAGGTTGAGAGATGGAACGGTTCAGAAATAAAACCGACCCCCTTGTAGGTTATTCCTTGGAATTTTATATGATGTCGCATGAGCAAGAAAAAAAATTCCCCCAAGTTAACATTGTTTCCTCAAATGACTCACTCATTCACTCATATGTGTTTCCTCACCAAAGTTCTTTTTCTTCTCTATGTAGGCTTGCAAGTGGAGCTTGGTAAGGAAAAGGAATACTTATATCATGCATATTTTGCTAAGTCAAAGAATAGTCCTATTAAAAAGACAAGGTTGTTCGCATTTCGATCATTGGAGATAAAATGTTCAGGGGTGAGAGGGAGAAATTGACTCACGCGAAGGATTTTGGAAAATAGCACAAAGGCAATGACATAAGGTACTAGCTAGTCCATTATGTCGGAATTTGTGCCATGAAAAACTTGTCTTTATTTGCCCAAATTTTGAAGAACTCGATCCTTGCTTATGTAAAGGCCATGAGAGCTATGTTAAATTCGTGCTCCTTTTTTTTTTTTTTTTGAGGACTGCAGCACGCTTTTTGCTCTTAATTGTGATAGCTCTCATGCCTATTTTTCAACAAGATTGAAGGATCGCAAATTATAGGGGCATTTTGAAGACAAAGTTTTGATTTGGGTAGGTTCAAAGGCTTCGCAACGGAAAGATATGGCTCAAATCTGAAATGCCGGGGGGAATGAATGCTTGAATTCAACGAAAATTTCAGCATGCACAGGTTCTTATTTGTGATGAAGAGAGCAAAGATACACATGAAGGAAATGACCGACTTTGAACAACCATGCTCCATAAGGACTTAAACTTTGACGAAACTCAATGCATGAGTAAGTAGCATATGTAGGGGTTAAGAAATTCAGCTCTTATGCGACTTTGGTAGGACATTTTATTTATCGTAGAGGGAACAAGTAACTTGGGGTTTTAATCTCGACAGAAAAAAAAAAACATCTCCAAGGTTTTACCCATACTAAGGGGAAGGCAAATTAAGCTCATTTTATCATATCACAATCTCTCAACCACTTAGACTTGGTTTTAGCATTTGGCATCCCACAAGTGTAGAGTTTGAACGTTAAGTACAAGGGAGCGCCGATAAACACTTTAAACCAATAATGCAACTTAGCAATTGAGAGCAATTAAACAGAGCAACCATTCATCATTTTCACCTAGCATAGGTAGAAACAAGAGAGGAGTCATGCCCAAATTGCAGGATTCAGAGAGATGGTGGATGTGTGCGGACTTTATGACCTGGGCTTTGAAGGCCGAAACTGGACCTTCGAAAAGAAAGTTGCGGGGGGATCTTATTGTCGTACCAGGCTCGATAGAGCTCTAGCAACAGCTGATTGGTGCACGCGATTTCCAATGGCGAGAGTGTCCCATCTTACTGCTGCAGCATCAGACCATGACCCTATCATACTACGATGGCAACAGTTTTCTGGTCGCAAGGGGAGAAAAAAGAGGAAAATGTTCAGATACAAGATGATGTGGGAGGCCCATGATGAGTTTTTTCCCATGCTTGCAAAGACATGGCTCGATGCAGGAAAGGCCTGAACGGTGAAGGAGTTACAGGAGAAACTGGCGTCAGTGTCGGGCAGTCCTAGTGAGTGGGGTATTAACTCCTTTGGCAATGTGAGACTGGAGCTAAAGAACCTGCACGCAGAATTAGAGCGCCTACGATCAGACCCAATGCGTGTTGGCCCATCGCACGCAGAGATCAAGGTGCAGGAGAGGACTGTTGAATTAAATCACCAGGAGGAGATCATGTGGAAACAACGGTCCCGGATTATGTGGTTGGCGGAGGGCGATAAGAACACACGTTTCTTCCATCTCCGAGCAAGCCAGAGGAGACGGAAAAATCAAATCACAAAGCTCAGGAAGCCTGACGGCCAATTCACAGAAAATGAAGAGGAGATGGGCGCGTTAGCGTCTGCCTTCTATAAGAACCTATACACGTCTGAGGGGACGGAAGACATGGAGCGGGTACTGACCACTGTTCCGGTCAAGGTTACAACACCGATGAATGAGAAGTTGATGTCTCCGTTTGAGAAGGAGGAAATCAACAGCGCTATTCCAGATGTTCCCTACGAAGGCGCCAGGACCGGATGGGCTACCGGCACACTTTTTCCAACGCAATTGGGAGTTGTGTGGTGATGAGGTTTCAGAAGTTGTACTTCGGGTTTTAAGAGGTGAGGATGATCCAGCAATAATTAATAATACATGCATCGTCTTGATCCCAAGGTTGATAGTCCAGAGGAGCTAGGCCAGTTTAGGCCGACAAGCCTATGCAATGTGATTCACAAAATTGCTTCCAAGGTGATGGCCAACAGACTGAAACTTATTCTGTCGAAGATTATATCAGAGGAACAGTCTGCGTTTGTGCCAGGGCGTCTGATCACAGACAACATTGTTACAGCTTATGAGTGTATGCACTTCATGAAGAAGAAGAGAGCTCGGGACAACAGATTTTGTGCTCTTAAGCTGGATATGCGGAAAGCGTATGATCGTGTAGAATGGAGCTACTTGAAAGCTATCATGCTCAAGCTGGGGTTTCATCGGCGTTGGGTAGATATGATCATGCGTTTGGTAACTACGGTCTCTTTCTCAATTTCGTTAATGGTGACCGGCAAGAGAATTTCATGCCTTCAAGGGGGATCCGACAAGGAGACCCAATTTCACCCTATTTGTTTTTGCTAGCAGCAGAGGGCCTTTCGTGCCTACTAAAATCTAGAACTCAGTCATCAGTACTCAGTGGAATAAAAGTGGCTTCGTCGGCTCCGGTTGTAAACCATTTACTCTTCGCAGATGACAGCCTGCTGTTCTTCAAAGCAAATAGAGAGTGTGCTGAAGTGATAAAGGACGCACTGAATATTTACTGCCGAGCCTCTGGCCAGCAGGTTAATATGGACAAATCTTCTATCCACTTTGCTAAGGGCGTCGGAGGCAGCACCCGGGAGGAGATCAAGGCTTCTTTGGAAGTACACAACCAGGCACTTAGTGAGAAGTACCTTGGCATGCCTACTGATGTTAGCACATCATCCAATGGTGCGTTCAAATACCTCAAAGACCAGGTTTGGAAAAGGGTGCAAGGTTGGCTAGAACAAGCACTTTCAGCCGGGGGTAAGGAAGTGTTGATCAAAGCGGTGGCTCGGGCGATACCAACCTACTCAATGTCATGCTTTCGAATTCCAAGAGGATTGTGCAAACATATTGATGGTTTCCTTCGGAGCTTCTGGTGGGGCAGCAAAGAAGGAAAGAGAAGGACCTGCTGGGTAGCTTGGGAGGATATGACGAAACCTAAATATATGGGCGGTCTTGGCTTCCGAGACATCGAACTGTTTAATCTAGCATTACTGGCGAGGCAAGCCTGGAGAATTTTACAAGAGCCGTCATCATTAAGTGCATGTGTCCTCAAAGCCGTGTACTTTCCTGATGGCGAATTCTTGGAAGCGGAAGTTGGCACATCACCATCTCGAGTATGGAGAGCGATCATTGATGTCAAGGAAGTGCTATGCCAAAGTTTAATCCGTCGAATTGGGACTGGTGAAGCAACTGATATATGGGCTATGAACTGGATCCCAAGAGACGGACTAATGAGACCTGTTGCTAGACTGCAGGGGAACAACATGCAGATGGTAAGCGATCTCATTGACAACACGTCATGTGTTTGGGACATGCAACGACTGAAAGAATTTTTTCTTCCGATGGATTGGGAGGTCATTACTAATATTCCACTTAGTACCAAAAGACAAGAGGACTTCTGGGCATGGCACTATGAGAAGTCAGGTATTTTCACCGTAAGATCAGCTTACCAGATGCTTATGAGCAATCGGGAGAAACGGACAGACAGGATAGAACACAATACGGGGAGATCAAATTGTCCAGCTGAGCGCAAGGAGTGGACAGATATTTGGCGCGTCCAAGTTCCATCTAAGGTGCGCCTGTTCTTGTGGCGTCTCGTTCGACAGACGATCCCAACAGGAGATGTCCGGTTCCAAAGACACATGGCTCCAGATAGCAGGTGTGTTGTGTGTGGAGGCCAAGACTCGTGGAAGCATTCTCTGCTTGACTGCCATCCAACGAGGTGTGTATGGGTGTTGCAGTGCGACGAGATCATCGAGTTCATCAGCTCAACACAGCAGCAGGATGCTCGGGGATGGCTTCATGAAGCTATGAATTCCCTGGGCCACGATGAGTTAGTGGCAGTGGCTGTCACACTGTGGGCGATACGGTATGCCAAGCGTAAAATTATCCATGAGAATATTTGCCAGAGCCCATTATCGACACATTGTTTTGTGGAAAGGTTCTTGGCCGATCTGGGAGCGAGCAAACCAACGAGGATTGTGAAGCAACCTGTCCAAGCCAAGCAGACCAGATGGATCCCGCCGCCGTGGGGGTTTGTGAAAATTAATGTTGATGCAGCGCTCGCAAAGAATTCAACAAAGGTCACGATGGCGGCGGTGGCGCGTGATGAAGCTGGCAACTTCATGGGGGCCTCGGCGCTGGTCATGGAAGGTATCTCCGACCTAGAGGTGGCGGAGGCAATGGCATGCCGGGAAGGGATGGCGCTGGCTAGTGACCTGGTGCTCCACAAATTCAGATTGGCAACTGATTGCCTGAACGTAATTCGAAATTTGCATGAAACTGCGATGGGAGCTTACGGCCATGTTGTCCGTGAAATCAAGGCAAGGGCTGCGGACTTCACTGATGTCAAGTTTGTTCATGAAGGAAGGGAAGCTAATGGAGATGCTCATAGGCTCGCTAAAGGGTCGCTATATGAAAGTCTAGGTAGACATGTTTGGTTTTTAGCTCCCGCTGATAGAGTTTGTACTGCTATAAACATTGCTTAATAAAAGCAGTACGCCTGTTTCAAAAAAAAAAAAAGTCCAACGACCTCCGGCTCCCGTGGCCTCCTCGGCGTCCTCTTCTCGCCTCGATCCCCAATTTCTCACGGTTTCTAAACCACCTAATCCAGCACTGGAGGCCAGAAATCCTACGATCCACCTCCTTCCCAGTTCGATTCTCCTCTAGTTCTGTCGATTCGCAGCGTGGTCGACCTCCGCCACGCCAAGCGCCCTTACCAGAAGCTATCGGATCCAAAGGAAGCGAGCCACCCCCAAGCTCACGACGACGGCGGCACTGCGGAGGCGTGGCGGCCTCCTCCCTCGACGGCGGGCGGCCCCAGTCCGTCGTCGACACGGCGACAGCGGCGGCACTCCCGCCCTCGAGCACACAACGAAGGCTACGACGGCCCCCTCCCTCGCGCCCACGACGACGGCGACCCCTCTCTCTTGCTCAAGGCGAAGCGATGGCGGCCCCCCTCCCCGTGCTCTTGGCGCTGGCGGTAAATCTACTCCTCATCTTCCTCCTCCAGCAAGTTGTATCTTCCATGCATGGTCCATTGCCAAATCTAGAGGTGATTCTTCTCGATGGCGCGAGGAGCAACTGTCTTGCGGAGAGAGAGAGAGGGAAGGCGGAGTGGTGAGTGCGAGAAATTTATTTTTTACTCATAAGGCCGGCCCTTATGCATATGGGTGACTTTAGGAGTAAATGCTATATGGACCGGTTTGACAATGTATCTAGATAGCTATGGAGTGCTCATTTAATATATAATGACTGCTTTTGTTGCCCATTGTGGTTGCGCTGCAAAAGCTATTAGAGCTACAGTCACTCACCAATGTGCCTATGTTTGTAATCACTTGGCACACGCTCAACAATGCCCCATTCTTAGGGCGTTGCAACATGTAAACTGGGGTACCATTACCCCAATCTCTGTATCGTGTCGTTAATTAATAAAGGCACATCCTGTTATCAAAAAAAAAAGACGTTGTGGAGCAGGTCGAGCGGAAGGGTCGGGCGACCTTTGGAGCTGGCGCAGCTTTGGTGGCGTGCGCTGGGACAACGTTGTGCGGCTGGAAGACGAGGTCGGGCGACACGGCATCGGTGTCGGCCGACCATGGTGGCAAGGCTGTGTCACGCACGAGACCGCGTACCCATATGCGCGCACGAGAAGGATCGGATGACGCAGCCGACGCGCAGTGGCAAGGGCGCCACACGCGCACAGCGAGCCCGGGCGACGTGGTGGCTGTGTCGGCCGACGTGGCCGTGTCGCCCTCTCCTCTTTTGTTTTTTTTTCTTCCTGTTTTCTTTTTCTCTCTCTCTCTTTTCATGTGCTTAAGGTGACAGTGGTGTATGGATGCGAAAAACAAACTAATGGAAATAAATGGGCGTAATGAAGGGGAAAAATCCGGGTTACCTCCCGGCTAGTGCCCTTGATTTTTAAGTCGGTGGGCTCGACTTCCCCGTACCTTTTAGTGCTTTTTGTCGATGCCCGTCGTAGGAGAGGATGTGGGCATCGTGCTCGTAGCAACTTCCTTCATCCGCCAAACTTGATTTGATCGTGTTGGTGTCACAGGTTTCTCCTTCTTTTCCCTTCTCGGGGCGTATACGCCTGTTGGCTTGGATGGCTTCCTTGGTACGTGCTTCTTCATGCCGTGGTGTGGAGAGGCAAGAACGTAGTCCTGAGAGCGTTCATACGCCTCCGCCATGTTCTCGTCCGCGAGCTGATGGAAGCTCGCTATGTGGTTCCGAAGCGCATTTGTCTTCCCTTGGAGGAAGAATTTGTCCAGGAATGCATCTAAAACCTTCTTCCAATCTTTCACGACTTCAGGAGACTGGCCGTAGGACCATTGCTTTGCCTTCCCCAACAGTGAGAATGGGAAAAGACGAAGGCGGATGTCGTTAGTGGACGTGCCTTTGATTGTGAGCATGCCACTAATCTCCAAAAAGTTTTGGAGGTGCGCGTTGGCAACCTCCGAAGCATTTCCGCGGGTTGCTATTCACCATGCTGACAAGGGGCGGATTCAACTTGAAATTTGCACCGTGTGTCACATTCTTGGATGCGGGCAAGTTGGTGCTTGGAATGGAGTAGTCGCGAATCATCTTGTCGGCCATGCTGACAGTGGGTCGAGACGGTGAAGTGGTACGAACCTCGGGTTCGAAGGTCGGTAAAACGTTGAGAAGCTCTCCGGGAGCAAGAAGCAGTCAAGCACGTCCTGTTCGTTCAAACACAAGAGAAAGAACGAAACAGGATAAACCCGCAAAGGATAGCGGTAAACGTACAGCAAGTTTGTATCAAGGTCGATATCTTTAGCGGTTTAGCCTATTGCTTCCCTGGCAACGGCGCCAGAAATGCTTTTTGACGGTAGCTATGCTCTCTTAGATTAATTCAATTAAACCGCAAGCGCACGGTGTACCACTGCAGCATTTCACCTCGGAGTATTTCGGGGTATCGAATTTCCATAGGGAAACAACTCTGATAAAGTACATCGATGCTTGATAAAGACTTAACTACAAGAATACAACTAATCCAAAGACGGGGGTAAAACAAATGATAACAACTATTAACTCGTCACACACGTGCCTTGTTCTACTAACGCGAGAAAGTAAGAAGACTCTCCGTGTTATTTGACTGAGAGAATTCCACCCGAGGAACGCGCGGCTAGAGAGCCAACGTTGGGGGTGTCGCCAGACCCTTGATGAGGGTCGGTGAAGGTTCGGTGCTCCCTGTGATGGTCTAGATCATCTCCCTGTGGCGGTTGAGAGGCGGTTGAGGAGGTCGGTTGGTCGGAAAATCCTCTGAAGCGTTGATTTGAGGCGGTGGAAGTTGGACGGGCTTGATTTGCGCTCAAGTGGACGTCGGGCGACGTGGTTGCCACATCGGGCGACGTGGGTGGCACGTCGGCCGACCCTAGACAGGTCACCCGACCCCCTCTGGGTCGTCGGACGTCCTCAAGGTCGCCCGACGTGACTCGTGTCGGCAGCATATCTTCCGGTCGCCATAACTTCTTCATCTGGAATCCGAATTGGGTGAACCATATGTCCGCTTCAATCGTATCGACGAGGGCTTCAACATGGTGAGATCCATTATGGGACTTGACCTCATGTTATAGTTGGTTCTTGTTGTCTTTTGCCATCATCTTGTGATCTTGTTTAGGACCAGGTGACGTAAGGGCAATCACGTTACCCGGGTCTTCCCATAGTTGTTCGCCTCGGCACTTGGCTTTGTATGGTCGTGTATACATTGTGTAGCACATTTCTTCAATTGCTTGACCATTTGGACTTCGTTTAGGACCGGATGACGTATGGGTGGTCACCTCACCCGGGCCTCGACCAACCGTTTTGGCTTCTTCATTTGCGTCCAATCTTCGTGATGTTCGGGTTTCACCATTTCTTTATTTAAAACACGCCAAATTGCCTTGAACCCTGCAAAACAATGGCGTATACACAACTTGTGGAACTAGATTAGTAGATAAGCAAAATATGCACATGGTCTTGTATTCTTACCTTTTTATTACCGGATTTAGGACGGAAATATTGGCGTTTAGCGACGCCAACAATGCTCTTGATCATCATATTAGTCTTGCCTTATATCCTATACCATAATGATCTTGTTCCTTGTGTGATAATGACATGCTTAAGCTCATTTATATATACCATATCTTGTCATCATGTTGCCATGTCATGTCATGTGATCTTGGTTACATATATTTCATCATGACATGCATGATTTGCCTATTCATCATGTAGCTTGCTTTAATATCCCTATATCAAGATGATGTAATTGTGCTAGGTTTATTTACATATCCTATGCACATTATGTTTCGATCGGGTTGTCCTTTGTGGCAATAAGATTATTGTGACTAACATCTTTGGATGAAGGAAAGGTTTTCATATGGTCACATGATGGGAAGAATTGGTTAAGCAACACAAATCTACTATCTACATCCCGGTGATTGGTTGCCTTGACGGTTGATGACGACAAGGATCATTGGTCTTGATGGAGGTTGCGGTTAAGGAGATGGATCAAGGCTAAGGACATACTAGAACCAAGCAAGTGTTAGCTTGGTGTAGATGTAGGCTTGAATCCATAGGAAGAACCGGACTATCAAAGGGAATCGAGTCGTTTCTCTTAGCACACACGAGTGGTAGAGGTGAGTGGATGCTCAGAGAGTCTCTCAGGCACTAGCGTGACAGTTGAGGTGAAGAGGAACCAAGTTTGGTGAAGGTGGAGTCAAAGATCGAAGAGGATATCAAGATCAACTTCAAGAATGGTCACCGTATGATACGGTGCAGAGAAAGAAGTGTCTCTGGTTGAGTCACCGAGTGATCCAGGGATAATAGTCGCCGTATGATACGGTGGTCGTATAGTTTCCAGAGAAGAAGGAGTTCCTGCGAAACTGAAGAAGTTGAAGTCACAGTATGATGGTGATGATCACCGTATGATACGATGGTCATTATAGCCTAATATGAAGATTTCACTAAAATGAAAGTTGTATATATTTTCAAAATCTTTCCGTGGATATGTAGAACGCCTCAATCCGAGTTTGGAGCAAAGAGTTATGGCCGAAACAATGAAGGTTGTCTACGGCAGGAAATAATACGGTGATGACCACCGTGTGATACGACGGCCATATCAGGTTGAAGATGGCCGAATTTGGAGATGTGACCAAGAGGAAAGTTGTGGGCAATTTCAATAGCTTTCCATTTATACTTAGAACACTCCAATCAAAGTTCAGAGCAAGGAGCTACAAGCAAAATACTTCATGCTGTCTTGGGAGCACCGTATGACTATAAATTCTGGGCACTTTTGGACCAACGACTAGTTTATGGATGTAAGCCTATAAATAGCCGATTCCTTGGCCCTTTGGGATGACTTTGGCCATTGTTACTAGTGGGGAAACACAAGGGAAGATAAGAGGATGCAAGAGAGGCACTTAGGGAAGATTTAGAGAGAAAATCTTAGTGCTTGAGAGGGTTGAGAGTATCCCTACACCTCTAAGTGTTGGAGATAATGCTGAGGCTTATTGACGAGGACGAAGCCTTACTATCACTAGTGAAGGGTACAAAGCAGGAAGCGAAGGGTCCCCTTTTGTTAAACGCCACGTAACACTAAGGTCGGTTCTATAAATAGGACCAGACCTCACTGTAACGAAAGAGGCTTTTTGGGCCACGAGCCACTTGACACATTTACTCCGTTCCGAATTCTGTGTTGGCTCGCACCCTCGCCCGGCACCGAGGATGACTTGAGGACTTCGGCACGCATCGACGACTAAGACTTGAGGGGCAGGTCTATTCCGCGCGCGCACGCACAAATTCGGACCACGTGAGGACACAGTTGTCAGGAGAAATCGCTCACCCGCCCGCTTCGCTTGCATGTAGCATGCACATAGGTGCCCCCCCCCCCCCAAGCATGGCGTCAGGACAAACGCATCAGGAGAGCTCCCCCCGTCCAGCGCATAGGTCATTCAGTTTTTGCATGCAAGCCCACATGGGTGGGTGGGCCCCACAACGCACATGGCGGGGTGATTTTGATCAAAAAGTTTTGTAGAGTAACTTCTGAGATAATTTCTACAGCAGTAACTTCTGAGATAATTTCTACAGCAGTAACTTCTGAGATAACTTCTACAGCAGTAAAATTCTGGGACAACTTCTACAATAGTAACTTATGGGACAACTTCTAAAGTAACTTCTGGGACAACTTCTACAACCATAATTTCTGAGACTACTTTTACAGCAGTAACTTATAGAACAACTTCTACCGCGACTTTTGGAACAACTTCTAATATAAGTTATAAAAGCAAACTTCTCTTTCTGTTGTAAAGAAGCGTGTCACGTCACCCGTGCATGGGCCCACCTGCATGCGCCAGATTCCTCCACCTGGCTTCTCCACACATTTCCCCACGCACTGGCCCCGCACAGCAAGCCTACCTACGCGCTGGCCCCGCCTCCCGCGCGAGCGCGGACGCGCGCGGAGCGGAACGCGCGGACGCGCGTGGACCAGGGTTTTCGAGACTCGAGGGCTCCATCGCACGACGACTCTTCGCCCAGCATCGCAGGTGACCAGAGGGCTTCGACACCAACTTGCAAGGACATCACGTGTTTGGAAGGCTTCGTTCCCTCAACATTTGGTGCCGTCGGCGGTCTGAACCCACGACCAACATTCCAATGGCGAAAGGAAGATCAACTAGGACGTTAGACGTGGTAGCTGTCTCAATTCACGAATGCTATCATCAAGCCATGAGTTGTAGTTTATGGTCCAGATCATGAGTGTATGCACTTGGGAGTTGTGTGGTGACTTGGCGAGACATGCTGCCATGGGTATTTTGTTGTTGT
Source organism: Eragrostis nindensis (assembly GCA_012490785.1). NCBI lineage: Eukaryota > Viridiplantae > Streptophyta > Magnoliopsida > Poales > Poaceae > Eragrostis > Eragrostis nindensis. The sequence continues at coordinate 230,672 of JAAXCT010000928.1, forward strand.
GACTTGGCGAGACTACAACTCATGGGTATTTTACAACAAAAGAGAGTTATATATATGGGTATTTTACAACTCCGGAATTATATATATGTGGTGATCGAATGCTATTATATAATTCTGGTATTCCCCGACATGCATCTCAACACCCAAGATCAATATGCACACCGCTAATGCCACATTTGCAACCATCATCACAAGCATTTAAAGAGAGTGCAAATATATTACACTACTTTACAAGTCTTTTACTTTCATATTTTACAACAAAAGAGAGTTTTCAGCTCAAATGATAAGTATACGACAAACTTAGCATGAACAAGGACATGGCTAAAGGTTTGGTCCTTGTTTAAGAGTTTACGCAATGGAGTCATAAACAAAAGATTGATGATGCTCCATCCGAGTCACACAACCAACCACCAACTATTCTTGTCCATCACTCCCATCGGTAGCGGGAAAGATGTAACATCCCAGGCTCCTACCACGCTGGGCCCGCTCACCACTCTATCCCACCAACCTTTTACGCTTTCGGCCTCGCTTCGCGTAAAAGGGTTAACCCAAGGTGGTGGGTGGTGGACAACCTAGGCTTATATGTTGGCATTTCCCCCACTAGACTAGCAAGGTGGGACTAACTCCCACCCCCACATGCACACTAGTGCACATGAGCCATTTAGGCTTAATCTTAAATGGGCCGGGATGTCACAAAAGAAATAGCCAAACACTTACTCGTCCTCACCTGTAAAACTCATCAAATAACATCGTGAGTACGGAGGTACTCAGCAAGACTTACTTGGAGGGTCATATTGCTCTCAACAAATGGAGGATGCATTTGGCATTGGACAAGGATAAGGCAAATAGGTTGACAAATTGCATAAAGCCAGTAAATTTTCTCAAATGAATAATTAACAACCTATTTAATCTAAATGAAGCTAATGGGCAACACCTAAATAACTCGTACAAGTGAATAAAAGTTATTCATATCTCAATCTCAACCAAGACACATCATAGGGCAATTAATCATGATGAACGTTGACGCGCTAAGGCGTGATCATAACTGAGATCGCGGCAATCCGAATTAATCTCACACCCTGCAGGATTGTACATCTTTACCCACACACTACAAAGACCACCGCCCATACGACCCATCGGTCATAAGGAGTAATTCATTGTGACAACCCCTCCCAAATACGCCTGACCATTTACTAGAAGTTCGCTTAAGGTGAGCTGGTCACACTAGGCCCTCGGGGGTCATCCTTAGCACCTACTACACCTCCGAACTCGCAAGCCAAATGGCCGCAGCTAAATAAGGAAGAGACTACCCATATCTCAGCATGTGGTACGTACGAAAAAGTGCCAAGGATTATGAACAGAGTATCAAGTACTTCCCACTACCCATTTCATAACCACCAATTTAATCTCTTGGTCAATTATCCCAAGTAACCACCTATCTGCAAATGTTGGTGACACCATTTGACTTCTACTGTATAACATTAAAGCATAACTAAGAAATACCCAATTTCCTAACCTGTGGACTTACTCCACTTATCAACAAGGAAAAGGTATTTCAATAAGCAAGGAAGGTAAATGCAACAATTAGGCTACCACATTTTGCTTAGTGCCCAACTAATGCAATAGATTAAATTGACTCAAACACATTCAATTAGACTCATCCAAAACAGTTGAGATATGTAACGATGCTTGACTTGAGTTGCAAGATTCTCGCTCACGTTTCCAGTACCCGCGTCACCCTCCGGTTTCTCAGTTTCTATACAAATCATAATGCACTGAATGAATGACATAAACGGATGATGAAATGAAGTGCAAATGTCATCAAACTTAGCATATATGAATTGCAATGAGTTAGGATTGTAACGCAAAAACAATCATTGACATTGGATTTAAATTGCTCCGGTTATAAATGTTTAAGTGCAGTATGCCTAATTACAGTTAGTGATCAAAAGTAATTTCTTAATTAAATTTCAAAGAGTAAAACATGAATTTCGTTATTTTTCATTTATAGAAAACTTCCATACGAAGCTAATTTAACAAGTTTCACTATTTTAGGAGCTAGGATGATTTTTCTACGAATTTCACAATTTGACAGTGAAACGGGGTCGAATATGTCTGTATAGTTTCGGACTTAGTCCGGCTTTCGGACAATCCGGACTCCAGAGGCTTGGCACGGACTCGTCCGGGATTCTTACGGACTCCAGAGACTTGGCACAAGTCGAACTCGGACTTGTCCGGTATTTGACGGACTTGTCCGGGCCTAAAGACCTCAAACCAAGAAACAAAGGCTGCCGGCGGCGAGGTTCACAAAAGTGATCGAAACTTGCACGAAAACGAAAGAAAAAAGGTTGAGGAGCTTCACCTTGGTGCTAGGGAAGTCCAAGGTGGTTCAGCAAGGTTGGGGACGACTTGAGGCGGCGTCGGCGATGGAGAAATTGATGGGGAATAGAGTTCGCCGGAGTTGGGGAAGATGAACGGGAACTTCAACCTCCGGCCGTGGCAGCTGCTCAGGATGGCGTTGGACCAGCTCGGTGTGATATCCTCCTTCAATTTCCAGCAGCAGGGATGAAGAACCTCGCTCTCCCTTTCGTGGTCGATGGGGAACAGAATTTTCAGAGGAAGAGATAGAGAATGGTGTTAATCGGTGGGTTTTGGAGCGACTCGACGGCGTCGACGGTGGGGGCCTTGGGTCAGTGAAATGGGGCGGTTTGGAGGCCCTCACGGCGTGGGACGGCCGTTGGTTGCGCTGGCCGCGCCATGGACACGCGTCCAAGCTTCTCTGTTAGTTGCCAGGAGGAAGAAGAGAGAGAACAGAGGATGACAGGTAGGGTCGGGCAGTTTCTCTTTTTCCAGAATTTACAGAGCCCAACTTTTCCTCCTCTTTGACACTCGATTAACCATCCCTAAAATCTTCCAAATTTAATGCAGATTTTTCTGATGAAAGTCCAAACATAGGAGAACTCATTTGAACAAGAAGAACACAAAGAAGCACTGCAGAATTCAAAAATAAATTCGTCAAAGTTGACAGTTTTTAAGCATTGTTTGAATTTTTAGGGCATTGATTTGACTTCCAAAAATTCTTTAAAATCATGTAAAATCATGATTCTTCATCTAGTTGCCACAGTTTGATCAAGATCTTCTAATACAATCTGTCCATCCAAGCGCCATGCTCCTCGCCCGATCCCCACTGCCATACACTTATGCTTGAACCCATTACACTCCACACTTATGCTGCGTAATTGGCAGCGTAAAGGAGCACTGGAACCATTTCTCATTCCACTACGTATATATGCATGTAAAATACTTAATCACTTTTATTGCTACTTAATCACCTTCCACAAACCAAAATAGGGGTTACGCTCCCTTTACTCCCCCACTCACGCATGGCTGGTGCATTTAGCTTTCTGCTCACACCATTTCGTATCTCTATAAATTATACTCCAAACTTATGCCAATTCATCTTCCACGGCACCGCATCCCTTTGCAATACACTCGCCTGCTCCACCACCCCTCCCAATATTAGTGTCAGACATTCATCTTGCAGATACATCTCTCCTCTGCGAGAAGACATGGCCAACTGAGCAATTTTTGTTGTGCTTTTTTGTTCTCCCAGACACAATAGGTGCTCAAAAGGCAGCAGTTGTACATGTGACAAGACTTGATGCATTCCATTGTGATTCCCCGTTCCGTTGCTTTGGGTGTCTTTGGTACTGAGTTATGGTGTTAAGAAACAGTGCCATTGCAGCAAATTTGGAATTGTGGCTGCGACAGAACTCAAAGTGATACATGTATACCCTCCACATACTCAGTAAGAGGATGAATACTTCTATTTTTTATAATCATTTTTGTTTCACATGCTCATCCTTGATTTGTTTGATGGCGCAGCAACCAAACTGTGCAGCTCCTCATACATATTTTTTATGCAGCGACGACATGGTTTGGGCAATTATGCATCTCTTACTATGTAGTATCTGATCAACGAGAAAACAAAGTTGCGGGCTTGCGGAAGTTATCTCACACTCCCTCTCCGTGTTATGTAGTTCTCAATACGTTTGAATGATTATATTACACATTCAGAAGGAGCCCGCCTATTATTAAATTACATGTTTCCCCCTTTGCCACTGCATGTAACATTCAATAGGATCTTTCCATGTTTTAGGTATTAATCTACATATGGTCACATGAAAGAAGGTTGTCAAAGCTTACAATGGCTACATTTACATTGTAAATCAGTTTGTCATGTGCGAAATAGCATGACCAAGTTTATTGCTCATCTACATCAGATCAACGAGTCACTGTAGATTATTGGTTGTTTTTTGTCCTCCTCTCGCATATGGTTTTAATTTACGCATGCTACTCTATAAAAATCCCTCCAATTAAGCACTAACATCTGGCATGCCTCTCACCTTCCATTTTATTAGCATGATACTGTGTTGTTAGAAATCATAAGATGAACAATGTCATCACTTCATATTCATTTAACTATGTCCTTATTCGTTTCGTGTGTAGATTTATTGACAGTAATTGTGCATAGTTGTCACACCCGGTTTTAAGAACAAAACCAAGTGCTCATCTATATGTGTGCCCAGGACCAAGTTTCACACATATAGGACAAAGTATAGTAAAACAGTGTAACCAATGTCATAAATACATCGTACCTTATAATAATAAATGTCTCATAAGACTAAAACAAATATATTCACTAGCGGAAGACTCCATAACGCCACAGGCAATCGACCGGGGGCTCCACAAGCTTAGACTTCATCGCCATCATCAAAGTACTCCATCTTCATATTCTCTGAGCAGCATTTCATATTTGTGGGGGAGATAGCAAGTGTGAGTACATGTCGTACTCCGCAAGTGGGGGAAAAATATGACATGCAAGCTTAATAGATGAACGGCTACAACATGGTTCATTTGCATAAATGCCAACTATAACATAAGACACATTTTATAAAGCAACCTATATTACTAGATGTGTTGAGACTACCCATCAATTAAATTAAGTAAATTAAACCAAACTCCACACAGGAGACAGTCCACAGAGGACAACGGTTCACACAGGACCGTGAGGGAAAAGATCAACAAGATTCATATGATTCACCCAGCAACCACCCATCCAACCAGCACCCACTAATCATGTGAGATGGCCATGCCGCTCCTAACCGTGAGCACGGCTTTCATGAAAGTTTTACAATCTGCAGAGGTGGCACCACTTTACCCACAAGATAGAGATTCCCGTAGAGCCATTCCACTTCCGAAGTAGATGACCGAGGTTTCTCTACTAGCCTTTACAAAGAATGCTCCCAACAATGTAACTCGCTCATTAAGGTTCCACAGCCGTACATAAGTGTTGGTTCACAGAAGCCCACAGTTCACACAGGACCATGACTCAAGAGCCAACACCCCAGCTGCCCCCTTTGATGCCAGGCGGTTCCCAGGATCACAAAGCATCCATTCCCCGCTCTCCCAATAGCGAGCACAAAGCTAAGAACACCCTAATTATTTGGCTAGCCTACCCACTATCAGTCTTGTCATGGCACTGTTGTCATGGTTACATGCTCCACGAACCGGTCCTTAGCTGATCCGAGCAAGAACTAATCAAAAACCAAATATTCACAGAGAACCATCCAAACCATCCCCTTGCTCAGACCCTAGCTTTCCAAGTTGCTAAACGGATTAGCAAGTTAACACTTAGTTAAAGTATACCATTAGTCAAGATTAACATGATAAGGTGTTTGACTCCAACAGCAAAGCTAAGCAAAAGCTACCCAAAGACAACCACCATAAGCTAGGGCGACAAGGAATGATATGGAACAGGTAAAGTAGACACATAGGATTCAATGTTAAACAAGCATGCATGTTTATAAAAGACACATTTAAAACATAGGTTCAGAATGGTCAAGGACACTTGCCTCAATCCCATGCTGCTGCTCAGAGTCTTCATAGAGTCTTCAAAGTCTAGCTCTTGTTCTTGGTAGTTCTCGAACTGCGCGTTCTCTATTTAACGGCAACATGCAACGCACACATAGCACGAACAATAAGAAACAGTACACCAAACAGTACCAAACTGCTACAAAACTGTACCAAAAGCTAGAGCTCGTTCCTACGATCGCGTGAGCGCAAGAATCGCTTAAAACGGAGCTATAAGTAAAAAGTTATGATGTTTCACAGATTAAGGACTAAATCAGGAAAAACAGAAACGCCTAGGGACAGAAACATGCGCGTTCCCGTTGATTGGATGCATATTGTTTGACATGGTTTGCACTGTACTATGGGCAATTGTGTGGAACATAATGGAGACATGGTGATTGGTGCACGGATTCACCTAAAAATGAGATCGAACAGTTGGATCTGGATGAGGTTGTTCTGCGACAGTTGATGGTGGCATTGCGTTCCTGATCGTTTCATGAAAGATCTTGGCAAATCCTTTGGGGAACACGTAGTATACTTTCTGGAACACATGATATTGATTTTAGGTCAGAAAAGTAGAGGGATTGGTTGGAACACGGAAAACAATTACCATCAGGCGCGCTGGACAGATCCCGAACAGGAGCAGTAGTCATTGCGAATTAGATCCCCATCGATCCAGGTCAGATCTTGGGCTGAATTTTGGATATGTTGTAGAAGACTCTATGGCGCACCAGCTGATGAAATTTGGCATCATTTGGATGGATGGATCTCCGGGAACATTGATGCCAATCGGTGACTATGCTGCTGGACGCGACGGTGGCGAGACGTGGCAGCAGCTTGGCGGCGTGGTTAGGGTTTGAGGGGTGGGGGAGTGCGTGGGGGACAGCAGGGGGGACGTGGCAGGGGCTCCTATATCTATAGAGGGGGTGTCTTAGGGTTTAGGAAAGGTTTTGGGCTTGGCCCCTAGGGGAGAAGAGCAAGGAAATGTGGGCCTCGGCCCAAACGACAAGGAAATCGATGGGGGAGTTGATATATGGTGGTGGGCTGCCATAGTGTTCGGCCCAATAGGGCTTAGGGCCATGGGGAGGACGTGGGGAAGGCCCAGGTGTTTATAGAAAAGGTGGGATGGTGTGTCATTGAAAGAAAAGGCGAGAATAAGGAGGAAAGTGTATCAATCGAGTGTTAAATGCAGTTTTTCTTCCTCTTCGTGCGAAAACGGAAAGTGAAATGAATGTGGATGGAATCATATCTTGGATGTAGAATGTGGGAGACATCATGCCGACATGAATGAATGTATAGATGGCGAGAGGTGATGTTATAAAAGGAAATGACATAACTCATGGGGTCAGAATGAACATGCACAAGTCTGAATTTACATTGATGCAGATAAAGAAAACAAGAAAATCTCTGAACTCGATCTACAGAGTCGTAGACAGAACTGAAGATCATGGTTGGATAGATCAAGGTACAAATTTATAAATGCATTATGAGAGAAACAGTGATTCGACTCAACGAAGATCAAAATGACAAGGGATCAAAGGAATTTATATTAAAGATATAAAAGATTGACTAGGTATAAGACATGACACACAAATGATATGCATTATTTTAACACCCAACATTATGTTGTGTATCAATGACATGTGCACCTGCCATTGCATCGACATAAATATGGTAATTAAAATAATACAATACCATTGTATGGTTATGCCAATACAGAGGCCACGAGGTAGCATGACTTGTAAAAAGTTTGTGGAATGGATAAGCAGATTGGTTGGAGGTGTAAGATAAATGGGAAGGAACTGGGTAAACAAGAACACGCTACAAGAACAAAAGGGATAACAGAAGATATATGAAGGATTTGTAGGATTCCTTACCCAAGACTGTGCTGTCCAAAGCAACGATGCAAAGGAAAATGTGCACACCGGTGAGGAGTCGAACGATGGTGTTAAGGGACATGGAGGGATAGAGGAAAATGATCAGGGAGACCTGATTTCCATAGGGGAGACGAGATAGGGATCTGACCATCGATTTTCTTGGTAGATAAGGATGTGTACGGCAACTACGATGCCACCCTTGGTGTTGCACGATACGATGGCAAGCAGATATTGTGCATGCTAGGATTTGCAGGGCGATGTGGTGTTCTTAACTAGGTAGAGCAGGGCTCGCTACTAGTCAAGTTATAACGAGGAGACACGGAATTTATGGGTCCTGAAACAAGACACAATAGAGAGGCAAATGTGTTTATTTTTGCGGGGCTCAAGGTGAGCTATAGATGGAGCTTAAGACTGAATTGCAACGGCTGTAGCTAGACTTCAACCAAAGTGAGGCAAAAGGGGAGAAGGAATAGATAACAACAGTGGTTTGCTGTGGCTTATTTGTAACTAGTTTGCATGCAAAGATAGAAAGAGAGAAAAGAAACACAAAGAATGTTGGGGTCTTCTTGGTGCTATCTGTTTTAGTTAGAAGATGAGATACAAATAAAGAGTTGAAAGAAAGAAGTAAGGCCCGATCGAGATACTGAGTTGCAGGAATTGGTGCATGTAGAAGGCAGAGAGAGGGCCAAAAGAGAAGGGAAAAGGTTGTCGAAAGCTGCAACCTTGGGTTCCCATATAGCTACGTATGAAGATTACAAGTAAGTCACGATGGATAGAAAAATAAACAAAGGAATGAAACGTGTGGGGTACAAGCTGATGGAGAGACATAAAGAAATTAGAAATGATTGAAAGTGCAGGCAGGTAGTTCGTTTGCTTGCAACTCAAATGATAGAAATAAGCAGAAAGCAGAACGACAGGGTAGCAGCAAAGAGTATGGCTTGGTTATACATAAGCTTCATGCCACGATTAAAGGAAAATAAATTAAGAATGGTAGATGAGAGAAAAGAAAAGGGAACATAGAAGGTAAAACAAAATGTATGCATAGATATTTCGATTGCATAGTTTTGTTGCACGCAGATAGCTTGGTTGTTTGCACGCTGATGGAGAGAAGAGAAGAAGAGAAACAAATAGGATGACACCTTGCCGAGATTAGGCCTAGGCTAGGAATAGGATTATTATCGATATTCGATTACTAAGCCGAACTATAAGGTCTCTATCGAATTTTGAAATTCATTAGTCACACAAAGAAACACCTAATGCGAACTAACCAGCATGAATGCAACAAACAAATTTAGTATATCTTATATTAATTTATATTATTTAGAAAATAATTCCTTTGCCTAAATAAAAGTGATAACACTCAAATAATAAAGCAGAATTTTAATCTATTCTAAAAAGTTTTAAAATTTAGTGAAATTTAAGTCACATTCCAAAATTTGAAATTTTAGGGTGTGACAATAGTAATCCCCATTAATAAGATTGTTAAATCAAATTGTACAACATTAGTACTTTTATATTTATATATGGATTTATGTACTTCATCAAGAATATTGTTCTCTCATTTTGGTATGCTCGTGCGGGGTTATCAACTAGCAGCCTGTTCGGCTGCCCATTTCGCAGCCAGCTTCTTTGCAGCAGCTACAGTGTTCCAGTTATTTCTTCAGCAGCCGCTACAGTGTTCGCAGTTATTTCTTCAGCAGCTGCTACAGTGTTATCAGCCTGCCGAACAGGCTGTAGTTCAACAGAAAACTGGCGGCAGTCCCTGGAACAAGATACCGGCGGGTAAGTGACGAAGAAGCATGAGAATGGAACGGCAGCCCTCGTGTACCTCTGGAGCTGTACCTCCCGGAGAAACAGAGGGAAGGTGCCGGATTGAAGTCGCCGCGATAAGCTAGACGGGGCCAGACAAGATTAGGGGCCTGTTTGTTTCCGCTTATAAGCGGATTATCGATGGAAAAACGCCGCTTATGGGCCCAAATGGCGCGATTATTGGTCGCTTACCAGCGAAGCGGCATTCCACGCGAGCGAGATTGACACACGATACGGGATTCTCTCAAACGCGGGCTCGACTCGGCGTACAGCATAAGCGGCCTCTTTTCCCTCTCGTACCCTCGCTCCCCTGCCTCGCTCCCGAGTCCCGACGCCCTCGCTCAGCTCCATCCGGCCGCCGCCCCCGATGCGGGCGGGACTCACCCGACGCCACGGCCCCGACATCGAAGTCCTGCCCCGTCTCCCCGCAAGTCAACTCCCTACGAATCTCGCCGCTCCGGCCTGCCTCCCCATCGACCGGACTGTCGACACCAGCCTCCTCCGCCTCGACGCCTGCTCCGGCCACCCCCACGCCGCCTCCCAATCGACCAAGCCCGGCTCCGTCAGATCGACCACGCCGGCCTCCCAATCTGAACACTCCTTCAGATCGACAACGACGGCCGGCTCCTTCAGATCGACGACGCCCTGCTGACCCGGACGGCCTCATCTCCCTCTGTTTTAAAATAGTTAGTATTTAACAAACTCAGAATATACTATCAAATTATCAATATCGCCTTCTTCTCGTAACCAGAAAAAAAGAGAGCTATAATCAGCCTCCGGGGCATTCAGGTCATTTCAGCACTCATGAAAGGATCAAGGGCACCGAGAGGGGGGGTGAATCGGTGGCTCAATAATTTCTCCCAAACGTACTTAAGGCGTGAAGCTAGCAAGACTAGATATGGTGTCAACAAGAAGCTAGCGATGCGCACACACAATCTAGTCTATGCAACAAGCAACACCCTAACAAGCAATTCTACCAAGTAGTAAAGAGACGACCTATCAAGCAATTCTACTAGCACATAAGTAAATGCGGAAGCGTAAATGCTAGTAAGTAAAGGAGATAGAGATAGGAATGCTCATGATTTTTCCAGTGGTCTCGGAAGGATGGCGCATTCCCCTACTCCACGTTGGGTCACTCCCGCCGGAGTCTCGATCCCATCCCTCCGCTCGAAGGCGATCCCTCCTAGAGCACACTTCACCCTCCGAGTGAAGTCGCGGGCACGTCCCGCCGGGCTCCCTTCCGGGTACTCTTCCGGAGGTAAGGCTCCGCACTTGATGCGTGCCAAAGGGCGCTCCACTAGTGATGCTTCTTTCGCACGGGAAGCTCCAAGACCGTGTACAAACTTGTGTTGGCTTCCACAATCTTCTTGGACAGCTCAACACCAACGCCTAACCGGTCTAGGCCTTGCCAAAGACCAAGAGTAACAAACCGAAGTGACTCTCTCAAGCTCACACTAGCCTAGAGATCAAGTGAATGCAATTGCTACTCTCTCAAGCACTAGGATCACTCCAAATCCTTCACAAGTGCTTCTCTCCCTTGCTCTTGGCTTCCTCTGAGGTTCCCGCACTCTAACAATGGCCAAGAGACCCCTCAAGGGGCGGGCAACCAACTATTTATAGGCTACCAACCCAAAACTAGCCGTTGCCCAAAAGTGCCCTGGCAAACTAGAGACCGTACAAAGGACCGTACTGTCCGCTCCCCATTAGACCGTACTGTCCGGTCTCTATTTCCTGGCGCTTCTCCATTTCCTTCTTCTCTGTCTGATCATCTCCAATGAAGACCGTACTGTCCGGTCCCTAGGATCGTACCATCCGGTCAATTGTCCGGTCTTCATTTTCTTCACTTCCAGAAACTTCAGCTTCTCTGTTGGAAATCCTCTGAGGACCGTACCATACGGTCCCTTGACCGTACTGTCCGGTCAATTGTCCGGTCTTCATTTTCTCAGCATCCCGAGACTTCACTTCTCTGTTTGGATCTTCAATGAAGACCGTACCATACGGTCCTAGGACCGTACTGTCCGGTCTCTACTGCATAAGCTGAAAACTTGATCCACTCTTGATCCTTGCTTCCAACTTCTCCATTCTTGGTTCCTCTTCTTCTCTTCAGCCACCCTAGCCCTCAAGAGACTCACAATGCATCCATTTGATCTCTAACCTAGTGTGCTCTAAGAGAAGCAATTCGATCCCTCTTGATAGTCCGGTTTTTCCCATGGACTCAAGCTAACATCTACACCAAGCCAACACTTGCTTGGATCTATCATGTCCTTAGCCTTGATCCATCTTCAACCTTGACTCCATCAAGTTCTCGATCCGAATTGTCGAGGCAACCAATCACCAAGTCGTCGATAAAGATAGAGTATGTGAGACGACGCTTCATTGACATGACCATTTGAATATCCTACAAGGAAATGTTAGTCACATCATATGGTCACCAATCACCAAAACATTCATACCTTTGGGGTTTCCGAACTCCAATTGTCATGAAGCTTACAATCTCCCCCTTTTTGGTGATTGGTGACAACACATATCAAAAGATACAGAATGTAATGCGCAAGAGTGATCGAGAAGATTGGATATGAATGAAGAACAAGTAAAACGGAGAACAAGGTAGTCATAGCTCTAAAGGTATCACCTGCAAAAAAGAGTTAGAGGCACATGGGTGATATATATGGAATAAAAGCAAGAGCTATGACCACGACGCTTGTGATGATAAATTTATAGGATAATCCTGCAAAAACAAGTGAGTGCACATATCATCACAAAAAGAGGAAACCTGGCAAGATAGATATAAATAAGCGCATCCAGGATAGCATACACAAACTCAGAGCAATATACATGATATATAGATAACGAGCAAGTGTATGAAAAGAAACCAAGTGCATTCTTGATGAGCTTAACACAAGCAAAAGAAATCCAAGCTCAATCAAGAACCACGAAGTACCAAAAGAATATACAAATGAAGTCGCAAAAGATCTCCCCCTGGACAAACTCTCTCTCAAACTCCCCCTGAACACAAGATCACTCCACTACTCCCCCTAGACCTATACAAGATCTCTCTATTTCTCTCCCCCTTTGGCACCAATGACCAAAAAGAGAAAAAAAAGGAAAGAGAAAAACTGCTGTCCTACGCGTCGGAGGCTGGAGGAGGTGTAGTGGCAGCAGGTGCTGAAGAACTGGCAGAAGTCTGAACACTATCCTCCTGCTGCTGAGAGGGAGGCACTAGAGGTGTCCAAGTCCAAGTCCGAGGCATCCCCAAAGACTCCTGTGACCGTAAGAGCGGTGTGAACGGCACAAGCTGCCTGTAAGCTATCCCAGGAGAGTCTGTCTGGAGTAGGGTCTGCTCAAGCTGTGTCGCATACTCGACTACCTCCTCGTCGGAAGCTGAGTGGACTGACGGAGTAGGCGAGCGACTGGGAGTCAAAGTGAAACTGCCAGTAGGTGAGGGTGCCTTGGACGGTGGATCCTGTCCTGCAGCAAGAGCCTCATCTATCTCCTCATGAGTATAGCCAAAGTCAGTGAGATCCACTGTCCCGGTCATCTCCTCAGACACTGCAACTGACGTAGTAACCACTGCCTCTGTAGTAGTAGAAAGTGGAGCTGTAACTGAGGCTGTCTGGGCTGAGACTGAAGCTGTCTCTATCTCACTGCAGCTAAAGGAGACGAGAACTGAGCAGCTAAAGTAGCAAATCCCTGCCCACAAACTGGAGTGGTACTCATCAAGAAGGCAGACGGTGTCATGAACTGACCAGGTGACAGAAAAGGAAACGAAGAAGGTCCTGCCTGAGAGGGACCAGCCTAAGAAGGTCCTACCACCCCTGTCAAACCAGCGAACGTAGACGTCGACGGCCCCACCGAAGGTGTACCAGCAGGTGAGATGGGAGCCGTGAGTAAGGTGCTGAAGAAGTCTCCCTGGCTGGATGACTGTCCCGCTGTGTCTGAGCAAACTGCTGCTGCTGCTGCTGCTGTAGCTGCTGAAACTGAACTGTATCTGGTGGCAGCACAACTGGGAAAGTGATAGGAGGAAACGACGGGAGACCTGGTACTACCTGTCCAAAAAGTCGAAGTGCCTGAGCGACCATCTCGAAGCCAGTGAACATCGAGGACAAGCCAGTAGCCAACTCCCTCTGAGTAAGAATGACACTGTCCAGCATCTGTCGATCCCTCTCTCTATCCTCTCTCTGACTCTGGAGCTCTCTACGGATAGCTGCAAGCTCTGCGTGAAGTAGAGAATCTGTCTGAGCTGGAGCTGTAGCTGAGCCTGAAGGTCCTGCTCTAGAGTCCGGAGTCACGTCCTCAGGAATGGACTCCATCTGGCTACCTGTCTGAATATGCTGCTCTGTCTCGGTAGCCGTGTCACCTAGCCCCTGTGAAGAACTCCTCTGTGAGGCTGACTCCCGGGCAGCAACCCGTCTGTCGGAGGCAGGTAGGGGTGTGTACGCTGTAGTCACCTTGGGCAGCTCATCATAGTCCTCCTGAGACAACAACTGTAGCCTCCTCAGAATATAGCAGATCAGCGGTCCGAAGGCTAAGTGTTCTGGCAGCAATACTCTCAGCAATGACATCCTCCATCTGACACAGAATCAGATCTACCAAGTCAAAACCCCTGTACCTCAGCATCATCATAACAACCCACTGTGCAAGGATAGAGAACTGATCCCTGTATCCACTCCTGGGAACTATCGTCCTGCACAGTATGCTCCTGAGAACTCTGCCCTCATGTGTGAGTCTGGTGTGAGCTCGGCTGTAGTTCTCCGGATGAGGTGGAGGGAAGGCAATGATCATATCGTCATCAGTCGGTAAGTGTCCTCCAAGAGGTCTGCGGGGAGGCTCCATCCCTGGGTGAGCAAGCGGAAACACTCTGGTCTCGTGCTGGATGGTCTCAGGTGCCTGTACGAGGTTCTCTCTGTGGGGCTGTCCTCTGAGCATAAACCAGATGGCTAAACGATCTGGAGCAATCCACAGAGAGGCATAGAAATCCATCACAATATCATAATCCCATCGCATCGGTGTAGTGATGATCTCCTGAAGGCCCGGGATATAAGACAAGTGCTGTGTGAAATCCGTCCCGGCACCTCTGGTAGCAGCCTCTATGCTGCAGTGCTGGTGAGTGACAAAGAGCTTATCAGCTCTACCAGTACGCAGTCTACTCCTCAGTCCTGCTGCTATCCTCTGCTGAAGTAAGGTCCAGAAGCGACCTCCTGCCTGTGGGTCTCTCCTAGCAGGTACCCAAGACTCCTCTGTGACTCTCCTAAATTTCTTGAGGACGGGGCCTGGCAGCCTGAGAGCGTCCTCAGCAAGAACATCCCTGAGAGTGGCACTCCTGTCGAGAGCACAGAACTTCACTGCCATCCTCTGCCTGTCAGCCTCGGTGACCTCAGGAGATCCGTCACCGGAGCTGGAGGAACTCTCCTCCTCGTCTGCCTCTGGCTGTGCCTGTAGCGCGGTCCTCGACGTACCAACCTCGCGGGTGGACGGAGTCCGCTGCACTGTAACTCTGGGTCGGGAAGGCCACCTCACAGTCTCCCCCTGTCCTCCTGCAGGTGTGTCCCTGATCTGGAACCCTGTGTCTCTGCCAGCAGGAAGGTCAACTGAAGCTGCCCTGAGAGCCTGGTCCCACTCTAGGTCACCTGTCCTCTGCTTCTTCCTCTTCGGCTGCTCAACAACCTTGGCCTTTCCTCTGTCACGGTCTCCTCTGCCCCTGCCTCTGCCTCTGCCAGAACCTCCTGCCATCACTGCTGACTGGGCTGCAGACAAGATAGGGCGAGTGAGCTTGGCTCACCAACCCGTCCACTGACGGCTGACTGCCAAAGATAGGACTAAGGGCTTGGCCCTCAATCCGTCCACTGTCTCTGCTCTGCTGTCAACTGTCCCACTGTCCGCTGACAACTGCCACTGCACGTTAGGAATAGACAGGGTATATGAGTATAGAATAACCTACTATAATCTACAAGCAAGAAATGTAGGTAAGCGCAGAGGTGAAGGACACAATGCCGGCAAATATGTAATGGGAAACTACGGCATTGTCGATTATGAGTGGCGATCGACTAGTGTACATAAATCATATGCAATAGACTAAATGTACCACTAATCGAGGAATGCACTAAGTGTCGAGCTAGTGGATATGATATGGAATAGGCGATCGACACAAAGTAAACAACTACCAAAAAGTCATAGGTATAAGAGATGAAATACGACCTCTATGACTCATGGTTACCTAAATTGCAAAGAAATGATAGCAGTGCATACCAATTTGCAATAAAGGATAGATTTTTCGATCGATTTTTCTAGGGATTTTATCGATGAAGGTGGATTGGCTCAAACCCTAGATAGGTATCGGAAACGCGGCTACTGTGCAATTCATGTCACAAGAAGCTCACCGAGGCCAAGTAAACGTCGGCGATCAACAATAGAGGGAAGCTTGGGCTCGGTGAAGCACCGTGGAGGGGAATCAATCCGCGCGGGGATGATGAGCTCGAAGATGCGCGCAGGTGGAGAGGATCCTCGGCTCAGTCTGTCGACGAGGTCGTCGTCCTCAATCCCGGCACGGTGGCGGCGCGCAGCAAGCGGAGTGGCAGCGACTCGCCGTGGAGGTGAAGCGGCGGCGCGGCGTGGTGAAGCTAGGGTTGCGCGGGCGCGGGTGCTGGCGCGGTGGTGGAGCAGGTGAAGGCGTGCGGCTGCGATTGGAGCTGCGATGGTGCTCGACGGCGAGGAGCTCGTCGGCGTACGGCGCGCGCGGGAGGCGAGGTGGTGGCGGGAGCGGCGAGCGCGAACGGCGGCGGTGTTGAGTTGAAGAAGCACAGTAACCGGAGGATTCCGTTAGGATTAGGTTTTAATTCGAATCAACGGCCACGATTAACTCGATCAGGAATCAACGGATCAGATTGAATATAATCTCCCGATGAACTTAACCAGACCGTATGGTACGGTCTTAGAGATCGTATTGTACGGTCTCCTTTTTAACCCTGACAGTTAATCTATAGAGACCGTATTGTACGGTCTTCAGGACCGTATTGTCCGGTCTCCATTCTGCCTCAGGTTTTGAAGGATCTCGTGCAAAAGCACACCGTATTGTACGGTCCCTTTGACCGTATTGTACGGTCTAGTCCAGAAAAGCTGATTTTCAAGGAATTTCCTTCTAAGTCCAAGTTTCTTGCACAAAAACCAAATAAACACCAAACATGGACTAGAAGGGGAACTCTCAAACACTCCTTTGAAAATAAACCAATATAGGTTGCGCATAGGCTTATAGTAATTTTTCAATCGGCAAATAAGAAGCATCCAATAAGAACCAAAAGAGATCAAACCAAAGGAGGGTATGTATGAGCCCTTTGCCTCCGTGCAAGTAGATTTAACCTTGAGGATCATTTAGCAAGACTCAATGGGCATGAAGCACAATTCTTTTCTTTCGTCACACTTCTATGAGATGTGAGATCATATTGCGAATGAAGCACTTCCTCATAGTGTGACCACTCCTTTGTGATTTCCTACACTACAAGAAAAAGGCCTTCTAGACACGTTTTCGTAGATGCGTTTTTGTAAACGTCAATACACCATCACCTAATGACGCTTTTTGACATGATATTAAGAACGTTTCAATTTGACACATTATTAGATATGTTTAAACATCATTAGTCAAACAAACATGTTTTTGACATGCTTTTGAGCATCAATAGCCCTTTAGAGACGCTTCTTGACACGCTATTGAGAAATGATACGGTATTAGATACGCTTTCACCTGCGATTACTCCTCTAAATACACTTCTTGACATGATATTTAGAACGCCTCAAAGTAACACGATATTAGACACACTTCATTCATTATTATCCCACTTAAAGACACTTATTGAGACGTTATTTAGAACGCATCGAAATGATAGATACGCTTTAACCGTAATTAGTTTCATATAAAACGCTAATTGACACGCTATTGATGAAGTTAGAGACGCGAAAACATTTGGTGAGCATGGGTTAAAATAAATATATATCTAATTCTATTCATAATTGCGTGTGAGATGAGTTGGTTAAGCAAGTTCGTCAGAGACATAGAGGTCACAGGTTCAATTCTTGTGAGCACCACTTAATAAATAAGTCTTCCTAATAGGATAGGACGGGTGCAACAGAATTGTCTTTTTTTTTTCAACGTTCACACCACTTCATATAAAACGTGTCTATATTCCTTAACACGCCATAATCGTGACTATGAAACGTGTCTATTTCAATAGTCACATATTGTAATTGTATTTGTGAAAACATATCTATATATGTAAGTACGTAGAATAACGTCTCTATGGAGCATCAAAACATTTGTAGATACGCTTTCAAAAATCGTATCTACTGAACTCTGACGCGGCCCGTGTGAAGACGCCTCGAACACGTTTTGTGAAAACGTCTCTACATTCTGATAGAGACGCAATATGCGTATCTAACCTATTAATAAAGCGTATCTACAAAGGGTTTTCCTTGTAGTGCTATATGCAATGCATGAGACAAGCATATCATACAAATGCAAAGGGAATTTAAACATGACATGTGATATGCAAGCAAAGTTAAGACAACGCATAAAGGAAACCTACTCAAGGGCAAGTTTGAGCCTCTCTCAAGCTTACTCACTATGAGCCAAACCTTGCCTTGAGCCCGTCGGTCCACCAACTCAAGCATCACCCATGCTCATAGCTATCTTGAGAAAGTTAGACCTTGAACTAATTTTTTTGTTCTTTTCTTTTAGTTATTTACATATGCATGGATGCAAACATACTAGTTCACAAAGGAGCACCTAGCTACCATGCAAGCAATGCAAGAAAGGAAACAACTATGATACAAGTTACCTCCTTGAAGAGTAGATTTGTCGATGAAGCACTCAAAGCTTGGGGTGGACGTTCATGGATCTTCATCATGGCACACGGTCCACCACCATCACCCTTCTAGGTCTTGTTCTTGGGAGCCCACTCGCACTTGGTCGGTCTCTCAAGGTCAACTATGCATTTGGGCACCCAAATCTTCCTCATCATCCTCCTCTTGTCGGGTGATCCAAGAGCCTTTGCCTTCACCCTTCCTTTCTTGTCCCTAAAGAGCTTGTAGTGTGTATTCCCATGGAACAAGTTAGCGTTAGGCAAAACTTTGAAACTTCTCACCTTGGGACAATTCTTGCTAGTGTGCCCGTCACGGCAACACTTCTCACAATAGTAGTCGTCCGCCATGAGGGGGACTACCCAAGGTGGAAGTCATCGTCCTTGCCGATGAGGTTGATGGCGGCGGGGTAGGAGCCGAGTCGCTTGTGCCCGGGGTTGTTCGCAAGGTTGCGACCAAGTATCTCCTTATGAATGGTCCTTCCCCTTGTGACCCTTTCGAAACCGTCCATCACCGAAGCTCTCTCCTCCTTGAGTTGATGATATTCCTTCAATATGTTCTCATCAAGAGAGATGCTCTCAAGAGAGGGAGTTAGTCCATCACAAGTAATATATGAAGAATCGGAAATAGATGAACTAGAAGAAGAAGTGTTACTCTTTTCGAGGATGGATTGATGTTCTTCCTCAAGAACCTTGAACTTGTCGTTGAGCCTCTTGTGATCAACCGTGAGCTTGTCATAGTTCTCATCCAAGGTGATGAGAGACGTAGAAAGGTGCTTGAGCTCATCCTCTAGTAACTTGGACTTCTCCTTGACCTTCATGTGGTCCTCTTCAAGCTTGTCATAGTCCACATCTAGAGCCTTGTGAGAGATGGATAAGTCCCTAAGTTCATCTTCAAGTTGACGAACTCGGAAAGCGGCCACTTCATGTTCCTTCTCCAACCGAGCAATGGTCTTGTCCTTTCTCTTGAGCATCTTGCCGGTTAGGAGAATGCTATCCAAGAGTTCCTCATAAGTTGGCTTATCCTCCTCACCAAACTCTTCCTCGGATTCGCTCTTCTCATCCTCGTCACTACTATCATCATCTTTGGCCATCAAACAAGTAGGAGGCGGAGGTAGAGTCTCGGACATGTTTGTGAGAGCAATGCCGGCCATCTTCTTGCCCTTGGAGGATGAGTCATCACTTTCTTCTTCATCACTATCATCGTCCGTGACCCACTCTCCAACATAGAGACCCTTGCGAGATGATCTTCTCTTGTCTTTGCCTCTAGAGCTTTCCTTCTTGACAAACCTCTTCCTTGCCTTGTACTTGCTTCTAAGGTCTTCTTCTTCATCATCGCTTGACTCTTGAGTCTTCTTCTTGCTCTTCTTGATTGGCTTTGGGCATTCCTTGGCAAAGTGACCTTTCTCCCCACAATTGTAGCACTCGGCATCCTTCTTGTTGATAAACCTTCTCTTGAAGAAGTTGCTTCTCTTCATGAGGAGTGCTAGGTCATTTGGATGAAGTTGCAACAAGTCTTCATCATCTTCTTCAACCTCTTCATCACTTGAATCTTGAGTCATCACCTTCTTCATCTTCTTGCTTGACCCCTCGGATGCAAAAGCAAGATTCTTCGAGGGCTTCTCATCAAGCTTCTTGTCAAGGTTGTAGCTCTCGAAGGCGGTGATCTTCCCAAGTAGCTTGTGGGTGGTGAGGTCTCGCATGTCGGTGTTGAAGAGACATGTGATGAGTGCACCATACTTCTCCCTTGGGAGAATCCTCATGATCTTCCGCACAAGGTCACCATCATCAATCTTGTCCTTCACACCAAGAGAGTTGATATCCTCTACAAGCACATTCAAGCGAGAGTAAGTATCATTGATTAGCTCATTTGAAGACATGGTAAAGGCATCATATTTGTCCTTAAGGACATAGTATCTTTCCTCTTTCACATCCGAGGAACCCTCATGAACTTGTTGGATTTGAGTCCACACTTCATAAGCGGTACCCGCGGACTTGACTCGAGCAAAGACCTCTTTAGTGATAGCTTCAAACAAGGCATTTTTAGCTTTAGCATTTGCCTTTGCAAGATTCACATCAAGAGTACCAATGGGAGTTCTTAGAGAGACACCGGAACTTGTCACCTCCCATGCGAGGGGATCGAGAGCCTCGAGGTAAGCTTGCATGCGAGCTTTCCAATAGGCATAGTCGGTCCCATCGAACGGGGGCGGTCCACTTCCTCCCAGCATCCTTACTCAAGGCGGTTAAACCCTATTTGAGCAACGAGGCTCTGATACCACTTGAAAGGATCAAGGGCACCGAGAGGGGGGGTGAATCAGTGGCTCAATAATTTCTCCCAAACGTACTTAAGGCGTGAAGCTAGCAAGACTAGATATGGTGTCAACAAGAAGCTAGCGATGCGCACACACAATCTAGTCTATGCAACAAGCAACACCCTAACAAGCAATTCTATCAAGTAGTAAAGAGGCGACCTATCAAGCAATTCTACTAGCACATAAGTAAATGCGGAAGCGTAAATGCTAGTAAGTAAAGGAGATAGAGATATGAATGCTCATGATTTTTCCCGTGGTCTCGGAAGGATGGCGCCTTCCCCTACTCCACGTTGGGTCACTCCCGCCGGAGTCTCGACCCCGTCCCTCCGCTCGAAGGCGATCCCTCCTAGAGCACACTTCACCCTCCGAGTGAAGTCGCGGGCCAAAAGGCGCTCCACTAGTGATGCTTCTTTCCCACGGGAAGCTCCAAGACCGTGTACAAACTTGTGTTGGCTTCCACAATCTCCTTGGACAGCTCAACACCAACGCCTAACCGGTCTAGGCCTTGCCATAGACCAAGAGTAACAAACCGAAGTGACTCTCTCAAGCTCACACTAGCCTAGAGATCAAGTGGATGCAATTGCTACTCTCTCAAGCACTAGGATCACTCCAAATCCTTCACAAGTGCTTCTCTCCCTTGCTCTTGGCTTCCTCTGAGTTTCCTGCACTCCAACAATGGCCAAGAGACCCCTCAAGGGGCGGGCAACCAACTATTTATAGGCTACCAACCCAAAACTAGCCGTTGCCCAAAAGTGCCCTGGCAAACTAGAGACCGTACAAAGGACCGTACTGTCCGGTCTCCTTTAGACCGTACTGTCCGGTCTCTATTTCCAGGCGCTTCTCCATTTCCTTCTTCTCTGTCTGATCATCTCCAATGAAGACCGTACTGTCCGGTCCCTAGGACCGTACCATTCGGTCAATTGTCCGGTCTTCATTTTCTTCACTTCCAGAAACTTTAGCTTCTCTGTCTGGAAATCCTCTGATGACCGTATCATACGGTCCCTTGACCGTACTGTCCGGTCAATTGTCCGGTCTTCATTTCTCAGCATCCCGAGACTTCACTTCTCTGTCTGGATCTTCAATGAAGACCGTACCATACGGTCCCTAGGACCGTACTGTCCGGTTTCTACTGCATAAGCTGAAAACTTGATCCACTCTTGATCCTTGCTTCCAACTTCTCCATTCTTGGTTCCTCTTCTTCTCTTCAGCCACCCTAGCCCTCAAGAGACTCACAATGCATCCATTTGATCTCTAACCTAGTGTGCTCTAAGAGAACCAATTCGATCCCTCTTGATAGTCCGGTTTTTCCTATAGACTCAAGCTAACATCTACACCAAGCCAACACTTGCTTGGATCTATCATGTCCTTAGCCTTAATCCATCTTCATCCTTGACTCCATCAAGTTCTCGATCCGAATTGTCGAGGCAACCAATCACCAAGTCGTCGATAAAGATAGAGTATGTGAGACGACGCTTCATTGACATGACCATTTTAATATCCTACAAGGAAATGTTAGTCACATCAATATGGTCACCCAATCACCAAAACATTCATACCTTTAGGGTTTCCGAACTCCAATGGTCATGAAGCTTACAACTCAGGACAGACAATCGAATGAAAATAATTAGGATTGCCAAACACCCAGCTTATTTCGACAGCGAATTCTCCAGACAGCGGCTTATCAGAAAAGCTTGCTTCTCAGATAAACGAGTTCCAGATAAGCGGAAACAAACAAGGCCTAGTGCTCGCGCGGTGGAGAGGAGTCACGTCGGCGAGAAGCACGCACGTGCAGGGATTGCAATCTCAAAAAAACCAGAAATATCGAAACCGATGAAACCGAGCGATAACTGATTACAGTACACAGGTTCGGTTTTTATCGAAAACCGGACGTCTGATGAAACCGAACTGGACCGATAAGTTCGGTTAGGACCGATAAGTTCGGTTATCGCGATAACCGACCGGTTTTCATCGGTTTTTGCAAACCCTGCGCACGTGACGGAAACGAGCTGCGGTGCGGTAACGCGAAGTGGGGGGGGGGGGGGGGGGGGGGGGGGGAGGCGACGGCGGTGGCGCACAAGAGAGGGTGAAAAATCAGGGCACCCACAGATTTTAGCTCCTATTTATTTAACTAATATACGGATGATCAAAACAAAAGATAAATTCAGACAGCAAATATAGGTCACCTGATCCCTTGGTGGTCTGCTTTCTTCACCAGCTTTTTGGGGCCTATAGCTGCTAGCACTCAAGTGCTGTATAGGAAATCCTTCGGGCAGCGGGACGTCTTATACATAGATTGATCTATAGATAACAAGTTGTAGATCGGCCCAATAGCCCAACAAATCTAAATAAGCCAGTCCAATTTAACCGTCAACATTTTAAAATAAAAAAGTCAACATTTCTGTCAACTTATTTCAGCATTTTGAAAAAAATTGTTGATCCAGTAAAAAAAATTGTTGACATCGCACAAACAAAATGTTGACACGGTACATTCAAGATGTTGACAAAAAATTCGAATTTCAAAAGATCCAAAAAATATTCATATTGGATCTCATTTTGTAGCATTAATTCTAAATAACACAATGGTTCAAACGGATTCGAAAACGAAATCATGTTTGAGAGAAAAATGTGTTTAAAGTTTGCAATTTGAACTCAATTAACTCCCATCCATCCCGCACCAATCAAAAAGCGCCATGTGTCTCTCGGCTTCCTCGCAGCCAGCAGCCCGCAGCGACTGCAGCCGTTGGATCACTCGTTCGCATTCATCGCAAAGTAATCTACAGTTTGACTTATGTCGAACGATCTGCGTATACCCGGGCAGCGCGCTGCATTTTTTTTTTTAGAACCGAATAGCGCGCTACATATAATAGGGATTGCTAGCTCGGTCCGCATGTAAAACTCGGCCCAGCACAGCCTGTGGTGCGACGTGTGCACGGCCCAGTGAGCCCACGATTCGGTACCGCTGGTCGCGAGTGCCGTCGATCGCTCGCCGGCTCGCCGCCTATGCGAGTGTAGCCAAGCGTCCTTTTTTTTTTGGTTATAAACGATAAATCCCAAAAATGCTAGTACTAGCTGCTTCTTCTTCGAGGCCAAGGAACCTCCTCCTACTGTAGGCGCAAGCCCATGGCCGACGCGCCGATCGCCCCTTCCGACCCCTCCGGCGGAGCAGATGAAGACGAGGAGGAGGACGCGTGCCGCATCTGCCACCTCCCGGCCGAGGCAGAGCGGCCCCTGCGCCACCCCTGCGCCTGCCGCGGCACCATCAGGTTCGTCCATGACGACTGCCTCCTCCGATGGCTCGCCACCCGACGAACCTCCCCGTCCAGATGCGAGGTACGCGATTCTTCTCCTCCCCTTCCATTATCTCCTCCCCTTTCCCTCTCCTCACCTCTCCTCTTGTTAAGGGGGCAGGGGAGGGGAGGGAAGGGGCGAGGAAGGGAAGAGAAGGGCGGGAAAGAGCTAGTAGCTTCCTTCCTAGCAGCTAGATAATGCTTTCAATTCCATCATCAGCATTAGGTAGGGTTTTCATAGGGTTTCAGTCAGTGCTGGTGCTGGATTCTTCGATTTGATTCGATTCAACTCAATTCAGTTGCCCAATTAACTTGCTCTGCTAGAGAGAATTAATGTGAAAAAAAGACAGTAATTAGTATGGGAATGCCATTGATTTTGCTCCACTAACTAATGGAATCCATGATCAGGTATGCAAGCACATCATCTCCGTCGCCCCTGTCTACGCCCCGAATGCTCCCTCCAGGCTGCCCCTTCCGGAGTTCATGCTCGGCCTCGCCAACAAGCTCACGGGCTGGCTCTTCCTCCTCCTCTCCCTACTCTTCGCCATCTACGTCTGGGAGTTCGTCATGCCCCTCACAACCCTCTGGGTCTGGCGCCTCGCCCTTTCCAGGACCTTTGCTCAAGTTCGCCACCTCCTCTCCCTCCGCTTCTCTGCCTTTCCTGGGCTCCATGGCCTCAGGTTCATGCCCTCGCCCGATACCGTCCTTGCCTGCGTCTCCATCAGAAGAGCCTTCCTAAGAGAGCTCCCCAATCTCAGGCGTCTTAATGCCCCTGCTAGAATCGCTGCAGATGCACTTGCTCCCTTTGCGCTCTGGATCGCCCGCTTTGAAGCCCACCTGCAGACCAGGTTTGGAGGATTGGACACCTTGCAAGTCCTTGCCCTGCATACAGTTGAAGCCGCCCTGATTGTATGTTTCTATCTCTCTTTTCTTACTTTCTGTTTCGCTACAAAATGCTAACAATAATAAATGCCCTTGTCTTTGAAACAAAATATATACAGGTGGCAATTGGCGATGTCATGTTTGCTTTTGTTTTTGGTTTTCTCCCCTTCTCACTGGGAAGGATCGTCCTGTGCTGCATATCATGCTTCAGCTTCGGCAATATCGATTTAGACCACTCCTACACATCAGCAGTTTCTATAATTTCAATTGGATATGGTCTTATCTTTTCACTGGCTCTGCTTTTTACTGGCCTGCATACTTTCCAACAGTACTCAAGGGGCGAGCACCTTACCATTGCAATCTTCTTCAAGGTCCTGCTCAACTGTGTGCAGTGTCTGTTTACCCCTTTTTGGATGGTGCCTGGCATACATGTAATGGTTGATAGGACATTTACTTTCTCGATTCACTTCATTTTGTGGATCATAAGTTTAGCCAACATTTCTCTTAATCTCACACTGTTACTTGTAATATTCCCACTATTCTTTGGCTGGTTGCTTGATATCTCTACTTCAAAACTGTTTGATGCGACAATATCTCAGAAGCTCAATCTTCTATTTGCTTCATCATATGCTTCTACTGCTCTTCATTGGCTTATTGGATACACCTGTTTGAAGCTGCGGTCCTTACTTTCCAGCTTTCTCCGGCCGGTATGGCATACTATAGTTGTGGTTTAAACATTTCTATGTTGTATGCAATTGATGTTTCACAGTATAACAAGTGTTTTTTTTTTTTAATCTTAACAAAATTAGGTACCGAGCCTAAGAGTTAATATCCCCTTTGTCCACATTGCTAGATGGCAAGTCAAGATCGAATCTATTGGGGAACCGTTCTACAAATTTTATTTCAAGATGCTGCCTGATTTTTTTTCCAGCGTTATCTATGTCACAATATTCATTCTTGTTCCTGTTGAAATTGTCTTCCGTTTGGTACCTACTGTGTTCCCATTGGATATCATGTAAGTTCTGCATCTCTGTCGCTCCAAGACATATTTGCGAGTCTTTGGCATCTCATGCCTTTTTGCAAATTGCAGCTACTTTGGTCCTCCAACTCAAGGCAAAGCACTTTGGTTATCGCCACGAAGCTATGCAGAGCTAATCTCTGGTTTTCTTCTTCTGAGGTTTCTCATTTGCAAGACACTTAAATACCTTGAGCCTGGTGCTTTTGTGGAGAAGGTACTATGGTATTGGTTCGGCATTACGGGACATGCTTTTGGTCTTTCAGAGTTGTTGATTGTCCAGGCTGATGGAGCTGGTGAATCAAAGATAGGGAATAGTGCCACACCAAAAGACCAGTATGGTAGGCCTAATGAAGCTAAGGACAAAAGGTAAAACCATCTGTTCGTACAAAGGTTCATTGCAATGTTGTGATATTTTTCTCAACCTTTTTTTGTGTATGGCTTGATGTATTTTTCTCAACTAATAATTATTGCCTAGTTTTCTGTACTTCCATTTGGGTTCACTTATGTACTATGAATATGCACAACTGGTAACTCGAGTTTTTTCAGAACCATTGGTGATAAGATAGAACACAGAAGCTATTTTGTATTACAACAGTAAAGTTAGTAAAAACTCGACCCCGGGGGTTATGACCGCCCCTACGGCATTCAATTAAGAAGAAGTCGACCCCCCCTCCCCACCCTTACACAGGGACCCAACACACCCTGAGAGGCGACCAGCTGGGCCGGCCCCACCACCACAACCCCCTGGTTGGGCAGCACCGTTGCCACAGCACGACCGGGCAGGGTCTTCATTTATCTATGCTTTGGCATGGGGAGAGGCAATTTTTTTAACCCAGCCCGGAAATTCGCCCCCACTGGGGATCGAACCCGGGACCTGGGAGTTGCTACTTGGGCAAAGCCCCTTTCGCAACAGTAAAGTTAGTATAAATGCACCTTTTTGCTTATCAATTGTATTTGAATTTCATGGCTTTGGGAACATGAATTTTGCATATTAAAGCCAAGTACAAAAAGAAAGCACAAGTGGGCGCTATATTTTCTTTAATATATTGAGATTCTGAACCATTTAGTGCTCTGAAGGCCTCTTTTTTCTTCTTGTCTTTTGGATAGTGCCTGAAAGCCTTTTTAGATTTTGAATAGGAACCCCAGCATCAACTTTTAGATGAGAGAAGCACTATAGACCGATACCTTTTATTCTTTTAAAATATTCTGCTTTAGAATGAAGGATCCAGCAGCAATTTCTGCCACACCTTTTAATCTGACTTTGACGATCTGTTTCTCTATTGTAGATCCACAGCAAACAGGTTTTATTCCTTAGTAGTTAATGTTGCATTTAGTTTCCAATATCTTTCGGGACTGTCTTGCTTCTTGCACATACTTGCATATGAAAGGGCTACTTGAAAAATATAGGTTGCATATCAATTTTGGATCTTGTTATGGCACCATTGTTTTCTTAGAAGTAGAGGGGTTACCTACTGAATGTTGTTAAATGAGTAATAGGGGGGGAACTATTATGAAAAATTTACTCTGCAGTCTTCGAAAGAGAGGCATTTGCTCTATTAATCTCTTTTGTTTGCTCCTGTTGTTATTCCACTACTGTTTACCATTTAGTTGGAGAATGTTACATATCCAGAGAGGTTAGCCGCAATTTCGTATTGGAATTTACTCCATATTTTTTATGGCATATTGTACCAGGAGCAATGTTGCTGTGCGTATGGTACTACTCATGGTGCTAGCATGGCTTACTGCTGTAATATTCAATTCTGCCATGCTAGTTGCTCCAGTCTCAGTTGGGCGTGCATTGTTGATTGTCATCCCTCAGCTACCAGTAGCAGGTGCATTGAAGTCTAATGGTAATGATTGTTCAGAGATGGACACTAGACTTAAGTTACGAACTAAGTATTTCAGCATGTTTGGGCTAACCTGTGGATTCTTTTTCGCTCAGATATTTTTGCTTTTGCTGTTGGATTTTGCATCATATCCACTATCATTGCTGTCTCTAGAGATTCATTTGCTTATGTGACTTCTGAGAGAACACACCTTCTGGTTTCTATCGTCTCTAATTGGGGTGTAACTGCTTTGAAGAGTTCTCCGCTTTTGTTCATATGGGTGAGCTAATCGAGCTGGTTTTGTTTTTAAGTTGTCTATTATTATGGCTGGTTCAGCTTCTGACTTGCTATTTGCTTTCAGATCATCATCATTCCCTTTCTTATTGGATTGCTGGTTGATTGTCTATTGATATCACCCTTTGTAATGCCTACCAATGTTCCAGTTCTTGACATGTTCTGCATCTGGTTCCTGGGCACACATTTGCTGAAATTCTGGACTATATTGGTGAGTGCAACTTTTCGTGTTGTTTTCTGGACCTTGTAGGTTGGAACAGTTACTCAGCTAAAATAGCAAAATTATATGTGTGGCACTGGTGTTGCAAGACTCCATTGCAAAATTTTTACTCGACTTGAGCTGTTTAGACTGGCTTGCAGAAAAATTTCAAAATTATTATTTCACTCGATTATAGTCAGGTTTACTCATGAACTATTGGGTTTTATTTCTGAAGGTTCATTGGACAAGGATTTTACCTTTCCTGGCCTATTTCATCGACGAAAGGTGGGACTGGAAGCTCACTCAAGCACGGGAGAACGGCTTTTCAGGGCTCAGGACAATGTGGGTCATGCAAGATGTCTTGATGCCTATCACTGTGAAGCTACTGTCTGCTCTATGTGTTCCTTATGTGCTTGCAAAAGGCGTCTTCCCAACATTGGGCTACTCTGCTGCCGTGAACTCTACAGTGCATCGTTTTGCATGGTTAGGCAGCCTTGCCGTATGTGTGCTCTATCATTTAGGCAGGTTAGTCAGCAGGTTGGTTGTAAAACTCCACGATTCTATTAGGGATGAGCGTTACCTTATCGGGCAGAGGTTGCAGAACTACGCTGACAATGGGTGAAGCGTCGCTGCTTACTGATTTCGTGCTGTGGGTATGGGCTATGCTGCATAGTAGCGATAGCCAAAGAGTGAAGAGATCACTCAGGAGTCAGGAGGTTTTACTGCCTAGGAGGTTACCTGTGACATGTGCAAAACATCTTCTTCTTTTTTTCTGGGTGAAACTATATACGGATTGGAAACTCATAAATTTACTAAGAAGTATCTGAAGTCGAGACCAGGAAAGGCCACGAAAGCCTAACCATGCATGGGGAGCTGCGCTTCAATTGCTTCCATCCCTGATCGACTCTCCTGCGTGATAGATACCAGCCCAGCCCAGCAGTAATCGTCCGTCATTTTCCGCCACAGCCACCAAGCATCACGACGGCGGTGCCCCGAGGACACGTTCCGCGAGTCAACGCTGACCTGACGCGCTGAGAATTCTTTGACTCTCTTTTAGTCATTTCACTTTACATTTGCACAATTTTGTATGTTTGATTTGTATTCTCTTGATCTTGGTAGTGGCGCTTATGTGATGGCTTGCTTAATTATGTTGCTTTCCTCTATTAGCATGGGTAGGTTTTTTGGTAGTGGCCGCTTAATTTGTGTTGCCAGTCAGCGATTCAAATCTCAGTTTGAGTTGAAAAAAAAATGTGGCAGGGCGGGGGCTTGTGCCTTGTGGCAGCGGTGTGGCCTGCCGAGAGTGGCCTGCAGGTTACGGTGTATCCTATAGGGTGATGCCACACGATCTTTTTATCACTTCATTATATTCTCCTCTTTCTTCATTTGTCTCAACTAAGAAGCCTGCATCATTAGTTTATGTAGGATGATAAATGGGGTATATCTACTATGGTTGCCTTTCTTTGGTGGCGTCTTGTCGTTTAGACGTGATTCAGACACTAGCTTTTACAATCGTACTAATAAACATGTATACTAAACGGTTATGTAGCAATCACTATGGCTTGCAAGGTGTATGCTGACACAGAAACACACACACGCCCGGGACGACAAACACGGCACGCCACCGTCCTCCACCTTAACGCCATACCCCAGCCCGAGGTCAGGCCAGGCATTTAGCTAAATTCGAGGTTCAGTTTCCTTTAATTTTGAGGAATTAAAATATAATGTTTTTAATACAAAAAGGAATCACATATTTCCTTTCTGGTCCCTCAGATTTCTCTTATCTGTTAAATTTAAAAATGGTTTCGTGGTTTGGAAAAGAAAATAAGAAAGGGCATCACCAAACCACCAGTGTCCTATCTCTAGCTTCCTTCCCATCTCAGGAGGAAAACTAATTAAGCAGCACATCAATGATCACCTTTACCTTGCCTGCAGGCATACCTCAAGTGAAACACAGCATATTATGTCTGAAGACTTAAGCAAGAAATCGATTGTGTTGATGCAACTTTGCAAGTCATTCCAAACTTGCCCTCCTCAACTCAACTAAACTATATTACAGTAAACACCATGCATCATCATACCCATGACTGCACGTCTCCTACTCCACTTGCTCAACCCACCCTTACCCTTTCCATTAGGACACTTAAAATACAATACGGAATTAACCATCAGTCGTCACACACAAGCACGATCCTTGACTATATAACGAACGTCATTGCCGCCAGCTATGGCCTCAATATAAAGCCCACATCCATCCCTCCATTCCAAATTCTACAGCACCAGCCTTCGTGTCTTTAAATCCATAGCTGCTCTCAAAGTGCTACAGCACACCTGCAAATTAAGGGGAAGTCAATTGACCATGGACCCAAAAGTTACTGTTGCTCTCACCCTGTCGCTCGTCGGTGGTTTAAGCACCTCACTCGGTACAGACAAATGACCCCCTTTACTTCCCTTAGCTTGCCCATTGTGCATTCTCGTGGGTTCATAGATGACACCATGAGTTGTTTCATTCGATACATGATTAGTCAGCTTCACTATATAGCTCTACTTCATAGAATTACTTTTTCCAGTTGATAGCCTGATCGAATCAGGGACTTTCTGAAAGTTTTAGTTGCTTGCTCCAATCATGATTTTCCTCGTACAGCCAAAAAAAAAGTCATGATTTTCCTCAGATTTTGAACTTGAAATGCTACAAGCTACTCCCATAATAGCCACATACAGAGACTATACGGTAAACAAATTATGCTGGTGGGCAGGATGAACATCTGTTGAAACTATGAATTGAAGCTTAAAAAGTTTTGTTGAAACTATGGATTGATGCTAAAAACTTGTTAGTTTGGCGGTGTCTGAGAAGAACTCACAGGGAATTGACAGACTCCTATTATATGTCAATAATAACGTGAAATCTTTTGAGCACAAGTTTTTTCAAGGGTAAATTTTACGTAATTACAATACATTCGTAACACTGAGATTTGTAGGCTAGATTCTTAGGCTCCTCAAAAGGATCGATCCACTCAATCCTCGCGTAACTTCCATCTTCGTATTCCCACTTAAAACTGTGTATGATCATCATACTCGTCCTCAAACTCCAGCCATTAATCTTAACTTAGTTGAACCATATTATAATATTACACATTATAAGTAGGGAAAATATTCCATGGAAACCCCTTATTCGGTAGAATCGTGAAAACCATCTCAAAAAACCTATTTAGAAGTTTTGAAAAATTATGAAACTTGGCATACATGTAGAGAATATGGTGGAAAACATGCACACGAAATTTGAGGTCAAAACTCGTTTCTATTAAAAGATGCAAAAATAACAAATCATGAAGAAAGAGGAGGAAAATGACAAACCCCCTGTATGATATAAATTATTGTGATGGCTTCAACGATAGCTGAAAGTAATAATTGGGTCAATTGTAAGTTAGTGTACAAATGAACTAGTGGAAAGTATAAATCTGTGGCTCCCTTGTAACTACCATCTCACTAATTTGTGCGCACATACACAAACCTACTTGTAAGTTGATGTAACCAACTTGTAAGCGCATAAGGCTAGTAACTATGTTCAAATGTGACTTGTAGGTGTTAAGTACAACTGAAATCTACGCAATGCTGGAATTTCATATTGGTGATATCATAAGATAGTACAACGAAGAAATTTCTTTTAATATCAACAGTAGGTGTATATTAATTTATGCTATTTACAAACATTGAATGCAAGATATCATAAGTCTCGGCAGCTATAAGTAACCATGTGTGCCAATAATACCTGTATACTGTTCATCAGGTGCACTGTTGGCTATACTAAATCGTGCGCCAAGCAACAAAACACTTGGGATGTTGCAGGTAAATGCTATAACGACATACCACTACCCACAAGAATAATGACTTTTAAAAAAAAACCCAACATTTTAATAAAAGTATTTGGCCATTTTTCTTAGGGCTTTGCTACTGGACTCATGTTGAGCATGTCTTTCTTTGACTTGGCCTATGATGCTGTCAACGCAATTGGTTTTCTGAAAGGAAACCTATGGGTATGAAATCAAGTTGTTTTATTGGAATGTTTGTAACATTTTCTTACCTTTTTAACTTGTGGATCACAGTTTTTTGCAGGAGCGCTTCTATTTTCAACAATTGCCGATGTATTCCCCGAGCCAGATTGCAGTTTGATAGATCAAACTGACAAACAAGTAACATATATCCAACTTATTTCAGTAGTCATTCAGTAACACTTTAATGGGAAACATAACATGAGGTTACCCTCCTTATTATTTCATTTGGTAGAAGACTGGTAACAACATAGCAGGAAAGGAACTTATGATGAGACATCGCCGAAGAGTTATCTTTAGTGTAGTTGTCACAGCAATCGGTAAGCCTTCAACATGCCTCACATACTTTTCGTAGAATTATATAGAAGATTCCAAATAGAACTATTTCTAAATTTATATTTATGTCTTTGTACACAACAAATTATGAATGCTATAGATGTCCATAGATTTATGTGTGCCTATTACATGACCCATGTGAAACAAGAGAAAGTAATCATTATCCCTTTTTAAAATGGAACCGTGCCTATAACATTAAGTACATTGTAACCTTAAAAATAATAATTACTATTCCATTATGTTTCTAATAACACTTAAGCACATAGAAACATGGCATTTTTTTTTGAATAATCATATACAGATCCACATTTTTTTCATAGGTGATTATTAATATATATAGCATTTTTCTAACCAAAACATGATGATATTGTGTAAATTTATTTGCTATAGAACGTAAATGCCTGATCTTGTTCAATGGAAAAAGTAGTATAAAACTTCTTTAGTAGCTTACTTGGTCTTAACACAAGTCTAATTTAGCAAATGATGCCACATAGTTCGCATTGTACACGAAAACCCAGGCATAGTACTTCAGCAAGTGATACCGCAGCCACAAATTTTCAGCTCTGAGCGGATACTTAAATGTGATTCAAATGAGTCAAAATAAAAATAATTTTCCATCGACCTCACAAATTAGATGATAAATGTACAATGGTTCAAGTTTAAAAAATCTGCACCCTAAATAAAGCATAGTGAGGGGGCAACATGCATATACGAGTAATCAACTGTCTCTTTCCACAAATTTATTTGGTTGTAATCGTTGTACTGACATTAAAAAAATACATCAACAGTTGCCGGTGTGAGTTTGCAAAACTTTCCTGTGGGTACTGCTGCGTTTCTTGGAACAACAAAGGTAAAATACAATGGTGTACACATTTAGACAACTAATCCTTGTTGGCCCATGCTAAATGCTAAAGTATATTGCTCATTTAGGTTCAAATAAAATTGGATTTATAGTACAAAAAATACTTTATGCAATCAAACGTTGAACAATTGAATAACTTTTTTTGAGGAATTACAGTAGGGGAAGCCCCTACTGTGGTATATTATATAAATATAAAAAGTAAAGCAGTAGCACAACCCACTGTACAAGGACCAAAGAGTCTTAAAAAGGAAAAGAGGAGGAGCCACAAAGAACCGCATATATACAATTGAAGGATTGCGGTGGGATCAAAGCAGGCTCTCTAACCAATCTAGAACAAAGACTCTATCTACTTCGTTTAGTCTATACACTTGCTGTTTGGCTGTACCAAAAAATTTGTCCTTCCAGTCTTGGAAACTTGGTGGCTTTGCTCTGAAAACCTTTTCATTTTACAATTGAATAAATTGCTTGTGCATACTCAACCCTTTTATCTACTGAATTATCATTCGATGATAAATGCTTAATAAAAATAAATAATGTTCAGATAAGTTTTTTCAGATAACTATATGTACTCATAAACAATTTGTTTCCTGTGTAACCTTTATATCAAGTTGGCCAAATTGGTAGCATTCTAATCCACTTCATGGACAATTAATTCTTTTAAGAAACATTAACCTTTTGATAGATGGGTAATGCGTAAAGGATACTTCATCTTGTACTTTTTCCTTGAAAAGCTCCAGTTTGCAATGTTGATGTCTGAATAAGCATGAACCAAAATTTTTATATTGAACAATAATAGCTAAAGCTGTACAGTTAATTAGTCTTATCTACCTTCAGGGTGTCCGTGTTGGCCTCAATTTGGCTCTTGCTATAGCTCTACACTACATCCCAGAGGTAATGGACTCTACAATACCTTTTGAATGTAACTGGGTACTAAAATTGTCTCCTCACCCATTCTGAAGGTCACCTATGCCCTTCTATATTGCTTTTGATTGGAATTAAAATTCCACACCCAATATCAATCGATTCCGCAATTGAAAGCATGGAATACAATTTTGTGGCACCAACCTCCGTTCTTAAGTTGATGTCGCCATTGACTTTTTAAGTTACGTTTGACCGTTCGTCTTATTCAAATTTTTATTTCAAATTTGCAAAGTTATAAGTTATGCTTCAATTTTCTTTAGTGATAAAACAAACCATAACAACATATATGATAATTTTTGAAATTTTTTGAATAAGACGAATGGTCAAAAGTAACTCAAAAAGTCAATGGCGACATCAATTTAAGAACAGAGGGACTACTTTATAGAGTATTTAATACAATTTTTAGTTTTACTCTGGTAACTTCAAACAACTAGTTAAGTAAATACATTTTTTCTCACCACAAAGTTTCATTCACAATACAATAAAAGAGCTAACATATGTTCATCTAATCATCTCCAGGGTATCTCAGTAGCTCTCCCAGCGTATTTTGCCACTTGCAGGTACCTACGACACTTTTTTTTTTTTGAGAAATCCATTCTACTCTTATGTGTTGTTACTCCCATCTTTGAAATACACATTGGGTATGAGTCAGCCGGGCCCATGAACGGTCATGCTCGGGCCGAAGTGCCTAGATCAACACGGTCCAATTATGGTGTCGAGTTGTGTCACACACACACACCCCATGTATGCTCACATACTTAACTATTATATCAACTTACATAGTATAGTATGAACACATATGCGGGTGAGATATTCTCTAGATTGTGAGATTCTAATGTGGGAGTAATTACACCTAGCCACATAGGAGTAGGAAATGACGAATTACATGTTCTATCATATAAAAGAATGTGTGAAAGAATTCAAATGTATGATTGTGGCACTTATATGCAGAATAAGAGAATAAGCTCTTCATTCATTTAGTAACACTAAAGCTTCATGTCTATGGTGCAGCAAATGGCAAGCCTTCAAACTAGCAACACTATCTGGTTTCGCAGAACCACTGGGGGTAATTATTGTGGGTAGGTTGACTGTTTCAAGTTATTCTACCAGACTGATTTTCTTAAAACATTTTTTTAGAATGATTTTCTTAAACATTGCTTTTTTAGTATTGAACTAAGTTTACTAATGTTCACTCTATTATAGAAATAGTGCTTCTAGCTAAGTAATGTAAGATTATAAGCTAAAAAACAACAAAAAATTATCTAAAAAACCTGAAGATTATAAACTAAAGACCAACTGCAAATTATCTAATAAAAAATCTCAAATATTATAAACTAAAGAGCACAAGTGAATTATCTAATAAAAATGCCAAAGAAGTACTCCCTCCGGTTTTAAATTGTTGTTGTTTGACTTTTTTTTAGCTACGTTTGACCATTCGTCTTATTCAAAATATTTAAAAATTATCATAGATTTTGTTATGATTAGTTTCATCACTAAAGGAAATTGAAATATAACTTATAATTTTGCATATTTAAACTAATATTTCGAATAAGACGAATACGGTGAATACAAACGAAACTCAAAGATAGTCAAACGTCAACAATTTAAAACCGGAGGGAGTATAACTTATACAGAAATGATGGCTAATTATTAATAAACAATGATTCAACAAAAGAAGGTACTGAGGTCCCCGTGATGTATTTATCAATGGTTACTGGTTAATATCTGATTTTAAAGATACTATTAAGGAGTTGACTTATTGTATATTCTGGACCATTTAAAAAACTGCTCAACAGTATCATGTAGTACATCCATTGAAAAGTTCAATTATTAACTGGAGCGATTCCCTCACTACACAATGTAAATGAAAAATAAAAATTGATGTTTATTTAAAATACATGAGAAAAATGAAAATAATATAGTCAGTATTACATTATTTAAAGTAACATGATGATTCCAAAGATTGAACATGTCTTAAAGAAAAGGGATGCAATGGTATTGACAACATTCGAGTTACTCCCTTATTTATGTTGTACCTTTTTTTTCCGAAGTGTTTATGTTGTACCTCACTACTACATCTCATGCAAATACATGTGAAACCTAATTTCTTGCAGCATATGTATTCCCAAGCAACCTGAATCCTGAAATACTGGAAGGCCTACTTGGATTAGGTAACTACAGATTTTAACAAATTTGTGGATTCCACAAGTATTCACTGAACTGCTATTCCTTCTTTGTACAGTTGGGGGAGTGATGGCTTTTCTAACATTGTATGAAATGCTACCATTAGCATTTGAATATGCTGGACGCAAGGACGCAGTTAAAGCAGTATTTGTTGGCATGGCTTTCATGTCCATGAGGTGTGTACACTTAAACTTCCATATGAGAATAATAATGTGCAGAACGTCGTAAACAACATGTAACATGCGACTGCAGTTTGGTGAGCAATTTTTAGCAATCCTATTTTGATAAACAAAATATCTCTTAATCATGTTTTATTTGCATTTCCAGCTTATATTTCCTAGATATTAGCCTCCCAAAGGAGATGAGTGCCTAACATTTTGGCCTTAAAACGTGCATGCTATGGCCAAGAGCATTTCATTTATGGGCGTTGCAACAAGGTATCTTACCATTCCTTCATATTCTATAACTCTATTTGTTAGGAAACAATTATCAGTATTACTAGGTGACAATGGTGCAAAATGAAATATTGTAGTAGATATTTCATAGTTCATGATATGAAAAGGTATCTTTTCATGAACAATATTGTACATGTAACATATATTAGTAAAAATGGCTTAGCATAAGGACTTAGTTTATTACTATCTAGTAAAAATATGTAGTCCCCTGTCCCGTGTTTCAATAAAAGTCCAACATCAGAATTAAGAAGAAAAAAAATCATGAATGGGTTCTTTCTATCGTATGTTGAGAAATGGCGTGAGGTGCAAACACATTGAACAGCTTACCTTTGTGTTTCGCGTTCAGAAAATTGACCCGTCAAATATCTGTTTTTATACAGGTGTTGGTCGGAAGGTTGTGAACACATAGATCTCGCTCCACATCGTCATGAGATGGTTTCCAGCAATATAGGAAATAAAAAGCTCGCGGTTGCCTTCATAAACGTCCTCGCAGATGTGCGGCAACATGACTGCAACAAAAGTTATATCTCCCAGGGAAAGAAGCATAACAGCTGGCACAGGCTATATGATGTAAAAATATGAAACAATTGTTCTTATTTATAAAATTACAAAATCCACTTAAAAGATCTAGATTGCAAAAAATAAATACAACGATTTACCCTGAAATTCATTCAGACTAGGGGCTGCTATCGAAGGCCATCTGCAAAACACAATTTTGGTTGTCTGTGATATCGCATCATTTTTTATCCTTTCTTCAGCAGTGATACCGTCACTTTATATAAGGGATTATAGCATTCAAATTTTTGTACCTAAATATAAAGGATTCTACAAATAAGACCAACTTTGTGTAATTATTGGCTGGTAGGAGGTTGGTAGGCTGAGGTAAAAAAACGTGTATAGTGGTATTTTATCTCTGATTAATTTTGTCTCATATTCAGTTTATGTTTCAATTCCATTCTTCTCGTCGTTCGTATAAAACAGTAAGCATAATGCACGTCAGGGAACCCACTGAAGATGTGATGCGACGTCCTTCAGACCCATAAACTAAACGGACACATCATAACAATTCCTTTCTACAGTATAGCAAGTCAAAAGTACTGCTATTCCGGAGGAATTAACAGGCAACACAACCTTTCAGTTTACATCCCCACGGCATCTTGTCAGAACTATCTAGGCCAAATCCAGGCTTGCTGTTTCTTTCAACGGAGACCATATATAGTAGCAGTAGCAAATGAAATTCAAACTAATACATGCCAAAGGAAACAACAACTTGACCTTCTCACACTAATTACTTCACTCCAACCGACGCCATGAGATCCTCATACTCAGGGTCCGTGTCTGTCTTCTTCGCTCCTGAGGTTGCCGTTGGTGCAAAAGGATCACAGATCGGTTTGTCACCTTCCTGTTTGTATTCTTGAACGGATTCTGTTGTGGCCGCGACACCAACTGAAATGGTTGGGAAGGTGCGAAATTGGTAGTGAAGTAAACCTGGCTGGTGTGGAGCAGAGAACAAGGGGCATTATGTGATTGGTAGTGAAGTAAACCTGGCTGTGAAGTGGTGCTCTGCACCTGCTGCACATTAGCTGGATTTACAGCATCAGAAGTAACTGCAGAAGAGACAGTAGAAGTTGTTAAAGTAGCTGCTGAGTTTATCTGAATAAGATCAACGTGATTTCAGGGTGAGTCGGTAGCACAATATAGAGAGAATAAACAATTGTCTATTGCTTCTGTTCATGCTTTTCTCTCATTTTTTCCCCCTTTTAACATTGCTTGCTAGTTCTTGTGGGTTACGTCCTCAGGTTACCCCTACTTGCTTGGGACTAAAAGCTCTATTATCGTTGTTGTAAAAGAAAGTTGCTGAAGCCTGAAATGCTAACTTACATAGATAGGAGCTAGAAGCAGATCAATCAACGCAACTGCAGCATCTATTTTATCATGAGTCAGCTGAGACATTGATGTGTAGGTCTTCATAACTAAGCAGCTTGAGCCTCAACTATGTCTTGATCACAAATCCCCCTCTGAGCATGAATAAAAACGATTAAGTACATCACTTGTCTATCATGCTGAATTTGCTATTGTAATTATTTACTCCAAAGGAAACACATAAGAAAATGACTACATATCAACGGACGACCACCCCGCGATGCGCTTATCTTCCTCGTCGCACCCCGCCCGTGCTGGCGCGCCCACGCCATGCCGAGCCCCGTGATTGAAACAAATAAAAAAACCTGGAAAAAATCAAAGGAATACCTGACAAATTGAGAAAGATCATAGGACAAATTTCATTAGGTGCAATTTACACCCTATTGAAGTTTGTCTTTATTGAGTTGCATCCATCAACCAATTCAATGACTACATACCAACATCGGACGAGCACCCCGCGATGCGCTCGTCTTCCTCGTCGCATCCCGCTCGTGCTGCCGTGCCCACACCCTGCCGAGCCCCGTGACTGGAACAAATGAAAAAGAGCACAGAACAAATCAAAGGAATACCTAACAAATTGAGAAAGATCCTGGGGCAAATTTCATTAGGTGCAATTTACACCGTATTGAAGTTTGTCTTTATTGAGTTGCATCCATCAACCACTCACCCAAAAGCTGATCCCCCCCCCCCCCCCCCCCCCCCCCCTCCTCACGTGGAGGCTCCCTTAGGTTTTGGGTCAAATTTCATGAGGTGCAATTTACATCATCCTATTGAAGTTTGTCTTTATTGAGTTGCATTCATCAACCAACTCATTCAAAAGCTGACAGGGAAAGGTGAGCAATTCACTTATACTCCAACACTCCCCCTCACGTGGAGGCTCCCTTAGGCCTCAGACATGGAAATAAGAGTAGGTCACCAAGACTTGAACTTAAGACCTCTGGCTCGATACCATGTTGAGTTGCATGCACCAACCAACTCACGAAAAGATGAGCAATTCACTTATACTCCAACAATCCTTTTTGTTTCTCTGCCCATAAAAGAATTTGAAACCTAAATTTTGCATGATGACAATTCACACAACAACCAATGTTTAAATAATTATGATATTATATTGATTATATCATTTAATAGCAAGTAATGTTATATGCATTCAAATGATACCGTAAAAATAATTAAAAAATATTTTAACATCAGATATTTTGGTAACTATCATCATGCAAAATTTGAGCTTCAAATTCAACTTAGGCCGAGAGCCCGAGAAACAAAAAAGACAAACTTCAATAAAGTGTAAATCGCATCTAATAAATTGTTTGAGGGAGTAAAGTGAGTCATCATTTTGTAGGTCTCTACAGTGTTATCGTTTATTAGTTGTCCGTTCCACAGAAATTTTGCTCGACGCATTTGCGCTGTTGTGTTCAAACGAAGATTCTTATCGTCGCTGAAGGACATTCCACCTCTATTACAATTGCTGACGAACAAATAAATTGCCTTGAATAAATCCTTATTTCCAGCCCGCAAGAATAACCAATGACGTGCTAATCATGATATCAATCATTTTATAGGTGCGTATGTGAGATGTGAGCCTGATCTATCACTTGTTGTAGGCTCTACTTGGACCACTAACCAGTCAGACATCATCTGCATACTATCATGCTTCATTCATACAGGCATACATGCAAACAAGCCAGCAAGCCTGTGAGGATACTAGCTAGGGGGCAACAACCCAATTGTACACATGCATTACTGCCAAATGCCAATTGCCGTAGCAAACTTCGCCCTTCTTTTGTCGCCATCGTCGGAGACGGAGATGATGGACGGCAGCTCCAGCTCGCCATCGTCGGAGACGGAGTAGATTACTTCGGCTACTTCCGCTAACAACTCAATCTAATGTAAACCCTACATCCTCAACTGTTCTTATCCCCAAATCTTGTTTATGTAAGTAAAAAAAATCAAATATGTAACTCGGTATAGCAATAGGATGCCATAACTCACCGGAACTAATTTTTTTAGAAAATCAAGGCTACAAAATCACTTTTTTCTACAAAAAAAAATACACTTTTTTTAAAAAAAAATCCAACCAAAAAACATTGATGTTCTTGTCCTGCCCCCCTCAAATTTCTCGGCCAGCTCCGCCACCGGAGCTCGAGTATGAACTATTGATTTACCAGATTCTGAAATACCATTGCCCTTTGAAGACTTCAGAGTTGTCGGTTCAGAAGAAGAATTTGATGTCATCTCACAAGGGTTTAATTCTCTGTTGTGAACAGCGTCGGATACCTTTCTGTTTGAATAAAATTATGCACTTTGCTAAAACTGCTAGCTGAATTCCCACGACTGTTTTTCTTCGGACTGGGAAAACAATTGAGACGTGCTCCTAACTTGCAATCTTTTGATGGCACTCCATTTTGAGTCTCTGTGCAAACATTACTTGGCTTATGTGTGAAATTCTTGGTGGGATGTTTTAACGTAACGTGCTTACTCTATATGCCTCCAACATGACTTTGTCTGTTGGGCCAATCCTCAGTGTTGTGTTCCCTGGTCATTTGCCTAGATGAGGAATCAGTGTATTTTTCAGTCCGACCATGTGTAAAAATGGATGCATTCTTCCTCAAAGACATTTTGTTCTCTTTTCTGACTCTCTTTCTAGATATTACAAGATGGAAACCACTGTCACTGCATACATGGACTGCTTGGAATCCATTGCCTCGGCTAGAAGAATCTTGGGAACAAATGCCACTACCATAGTCGGACTTCTATAGCCAATTCTCGTCAACTCCGCTACTAAAAAACTGCAACACTCCGTCATCTCGCACGGATCAGGCCCGCATTCATCTCTGAAGATTAATTAACAAAGTGTTGATATCATGGCTACAGTTCATACTATAACCATCATAACAAGTTTCTTGAGATGAACCTGTAAATTCAGAATCCGTAGTATATTGTCCAAACAATTCAGGGCATGAAGTTGTTGATCTGGGGAGTTCAATCTCATCACAGTATGATGCACTCGAAACTCAAGCACATGAACAGCAGTGGTACTCATTATCATTTTCCTCTCAGGAGCCTCTTCAGAAGCTTCTTTAACAGAAGAATTAGGAGAAAAATTTTCCTCAAAGAGTATGTCACCAACATGCTTAGGCGAAAGTGTCAAATCTTCACAATCACCCACCTCGATTACAGGGGCAGTACAATTGCTCTCTCTGCATTTACTTCGGATCTACCCGTTGGCTTTCTACAACGTTGCTTCTGTTCTTTTCTTTTTGCTCTTCCTTCTCGCAGTGTGTCTTGATTCAAAGTGAGCTACTTGGCTTTGTAAAGCTGTTAACTAAGAAATCTGAATTGGGCATACTGTTGGACGTGCTGGATTTCTCTTCCAGTAGCCTTGATGAATTATCTGGCCATCTTCTATGAGATTCATCTGGAACATTAAAATGAAGGAAAAGAATTGGCGGGGAGGATGATGGCTCAAGATAAGGGATGAATATTGCCATTTCCCCGGGAAATCGCGATAGAAATTGATAGGAATAACCGTTAGGACAATACCTGACAAGGAAGTAAACGGCACATCACATATAGCACCGGGCATTCGGGTTACCCGAAAACTTCGGGTCGGGTTTTCGGGTTTTCAAAACTTCGGGTTCCCAAAATCAGCACCCGAAATTAGACTAAAAATCATAGACCCGACATGTCGGGTACCCGAAAGTTCAGATTCGGGTTTCGGGTACCCAAAACAACCCGAATTCTTCCATTGCTGCCCCTATCCTCGATTCAACCTTCAATTGTCTCTTACCTTCAATTGTCTCTTACCGAAAGTTCGGGTTCGGGTTTCGGGTACCCAAAACAACCCGAATTCTTCCATTGCTGCCCCTATCCTTCAATTTAACCTTCACTTGTCTCTTACCGGCGAATCGACGCCGGACGTCGGGCGCTGCGCGGAGGCGACGCCGAGGTGCGTTGAGTCGTCGACGAGCTGCACGGCGGGGCCGGGGAGACCAGGATGTCGGGATCCTGCGGCGGCAAGGTCGGGTGTCGTCGAATCGCAGTCTGCTGCGCGGGCGGCAAGTCGGGGTGCGTCGAATCGCCAGTCTGCTGCGCGGCGGGGACGCCGGGTTGCGCGGCTGGTAGCTCTGGGCTGCGATGCGTCGAGCGCGAGGGCGGCGGCGTTCAGGTCATCTACGAGCATCGAGCGGTTAGGGTCTCTCC
This sequence comes from Eragrostis nindensis, assembly GCA_012490785.1. Taxonomy (NCBI): domain Eukaryota; kingdom Viridiplantae; phylum Streptophyta; class Magnoliopsida; order Poales; family Poaceae; genus Eragrostis; species Eragrostis nindensis. Next base: position 273,865 of record JAAXCT010000928.1, read on the forward strand.
TGTGCTGTACGACGTGACTTTTTTTTTTTTTGAGCAAGCTGTACGACGTGACTTGCCTTGCCTTCGTGGAATCGTGGGCTGATTTTGGGCGCTGGTTCCCTTGCCTACGTGGGCTATCGTGTGGGCTGTGGGAGTTTCGCCTTTTGGGCTGGCCTCAAATTAGCTTAAGAATGGATGGGCTGCTGTAATTTCGGGTGGATCGGGTATTTCGGGTACCAGGGATTCAAACCCGATTATCCCAAAATATATTCGGGTTTTCAGACTTGCAACCCAAAAACACATTTCGGGCATCGGTTTTCGGGTATTTCGGGTTCGGGGTCGGGTTTTTGGGGTTCGGTCTTCGGGTTTCGGGTTTATGCCCAGTGCTAATCACATATTCTAATTAGCAAAGGCGAAATCTAACAAATTGGCAGCACAGAAACATTGAATACGAATGGAGAAAGAAAGATAGAATAATCAAAATCGATTCAGAGAGTAGGAAACTCATGCATTGTTCGGTACCATGGCATAACGTGGCGTGCATAAATAGGTTGAGTTAGAAAAGAAAAATGCATAGCTCTGCTGCTGCTGCTGTCTTGATTCAAAGTGAGCTACTTGCCGCTCCTGGAAAACAGTAGGAAGAAAAGCATTACAAAGAGTATACGATACCGGGAAAAGATGTTATCGCTTCATTCTCAGCATAAGAGAAGGAGGAGAGTCGTCAGATATTCGGCACATACGAATTGTGCATTGACAGGGTTCTTCCTCTCTGATAATCTCCCAAACAGGCGACGAGGTCTCCTATTTACAGCAGCGTCAGAAGTTCCATTAACCGTTGCATGTCCAGTCAGCATTTTGCATCAATCCTGCAGCAATGGCACATGAGAACTTTGAAAATGAACGCAGCCCCAGAATTTGGAAGGAAGAAAAGGGAATTTCGTTTGATTTCACACACAAACTTAGCATCCAACCACAGCACTAGAGGATGTATTTTGCAGGTACATTTTTTTTAAAAAAAAGAATCATGGCCATGCGTTTAGGGCCTGGTGGGAGAAATTTGAGGTTACATTTTGGCATCAGCCGTGATCTCACAGTAGGGCGGCGTTGGGTAGTCCACGTTGACAGAATATTGTAACGATCCCTTTCAGAGTGTATATGCAAGTTTGATTTTTTTGTGTGTGTGATATGCAAGTTTGACCTCGCGCGCAAGCTACCATCACCACCCGCGCATGGCCTACGACTGCCTGGAAATGAGATCAATGCACGGAGTAGGAACCGGGCATATCAAGCCGTGGGAAGTCCTCCATGTCGTCTCCCGCTCTATACCTTGTCGTTGAGGTCCTCCATGCGGCAACATCCTCTGCATCACCGCTTCACCGTCGAGCGAGGTCCTCTAAGCCTTGACCTCGTCCGCACCACCCCCCTGTCATCCTTCACGCCTTAACCTCATCCTCGTCGTTCTCACGCCTCCATGTCCACACCAAGACCATCGAGTGGGTCTATTATAGACTCACTTTGCCAATCTTTCGCATCTCCTTAGCCACCGTAAAGTCACGCGCGGCACGCTTGATACGTCATAGTCGTGGTGGCCGACAACTGGGGAAAGGTTGCAGCTCCAATCCCCTCTCTAGCCACAGCCACATCAAACTCGCCATCGGGGAGAAGCGCGATAAGACCTCATAGATGAGACAAACCAAACTGGTGGCATACAAAACAATAAACACGGGACGGACACTAACTCGAGCTCCCCCCCCAACCAGCCGCCTAAGGTTCCCGCACACCGTCCCCCCCCCCCCCCCCCCCCCCCTCCTCTCCTTCCGGCGTTCTCGCCGGTGGTAGTTTAGCTAGTTGCTTTATGGTTGAATCTTCAGTGGGCCTGGGTCGCCTCTCCTCTCTCCGCCCCGAGTCGCCATGGCCACGGTCGTCGTCCTTCTGCACGTCGGCGGCGAATTCCGTGGTGTTAGCTTGGTGCTGGTTGAGAGCCCGAACAAAGTAGGTTTAGGTCTTTTCCTCCCTGCCATCCATTGCAACCACTTGCCTCTCGCTACCCTCGATTCTTTTTTGTTCATGGGTCATGGCACTCTCTGGCAGCCCTACACTAGATCCACGCTTTACAGCGTGGGATTCGGCGGTACAGCGTGCAGCAATCCGCTCCGCGTCAGCTCCCTCTCCGATCCATCCGAGTGTCGCAGGTCTCCACTGAGCGCAACCTCTCAAAGGAAGACGCGACATCGCCTTCTTATTCGGCAGGTTTAGCTCGCCTCTATGCCTCCCTCTCCGCCAAGCCGACGTTGTCCCCTCGACTCACTCGCCAAGCACCTGCCTGGGAGTTGTCGCCCATCACTGGAGATGAAGAAGCACATCCCCTACACGTTGCCGCGATTGCAACCTCGTCACTCATTCAGTCAGCGATAAGCAACAAATAGAAGCCTCCTTCCTCCCTTGGCAACGATATCTCCAGCCATTGGTTGTGCTCGGCGATGGCCACAACGTGGCAGGCCTGCATCATCTTGCGAGGACACGTGTCCTGCTACGTGTTGAGTTTGAGTGTGGTGCTCCTCAATGCACCATGTTCTTTGCAGAGTCCTCCGGGGGCTCCAACCGATGGTACCAGTGCTCTTGATGTATGACATTACGTACTCTTGAAAGACGTAGACCACTACGTCTTCTCTGATACCAGATGTCTAGCTACAAGAGTATCGCCGACCAGAGGTGGTGCCGCTGCCTCCAACATGCATTTGGATGAATTAAAACTAAATTCAAATTCACCGATGAAGATTATTCCTGCAGACGACTCACGGCCGCAATCAACCTCCTGCTTGTATTAAGCGAGACCCTCCCCACGATGCTTCAGAAGCGCCCGTCAACAACCGTCTACAATAATATGTACTAGTTTTTTTTGGGAGTGTAGTAATCCAGAACCACTCAAGGGTGTTTTGTTCTTTGGGTGTTCTCACTCCAATCATTGCTTGAATGAGTACATGGACAAACCTTTATAAAAAACCAAGCGAGGTACTGGGCATTGGAGTGTTTTTTTCCCTTTCACACGTGTAAATGTGGCTACTTCCCTCTCTTGACCCTGACCGTTTGGCGTACGCGCTCTATACGTGAGGCCCACCTTTGAATGCTAATAATACGGAGTGAGAAAAATGTCTCCCAGATGCCAAAGATGACCAGACCAAGAGCATCTCCAATGAATTCTTACTTTTGCCCCCTTATTAGGAAAGCTCTCTCACCCAGATTTACCCTCCTAATTGACTTCACTTTCATTTACAATCCTCTCAGTCGTGCCCTTTATCTTTATTTTTTTAACCAACCTCATCCCTTCTCCTTCCTCTTCGTCTTCCATCCGTACTCTCACTCTCCCTCACATGTCTCTCTCCCTCTCCTCTCTCCTCCCGAGCTAAAGCACCACACCGCGTGCTCCCTTCTCCCACCTCTCTCTCTCTCTCTCTCTCTCTCTCCTCTCTCTCTCTCTCTCTCCTCTCCATGTCCATGGGTGTCGCGGTCCTCCTCGAGCCATCCCCCTCAATCACCCTCCATGGCGCGCTCCGCCGATGCGAGCGCACGCCTCCCTGACACGCGTTCGAGACGGCCTCATATGCATTTGACGGGCTGCGTCGCACGACGCCTGGACGGATCGAGTCGCACATGGGCGGATGGTGAGATGGTGACGAGTGAGGTTGATGGCCAACACCAGCGGATGAGGAGGCTCGTGCGAGGCTCGCGCGCGAACGAGAGGGCCAGGGCCTTGGATGAGAGAGCTCTCGTCCCTAGGGGAGGGTGAGGGCTTTATTGGAGACAAGTTTTGCACTCTGCGTCCTCAAAACCAAGATAAGAGGGCAGATAAAGGGATCGTTGGAGACGCTCTAAGGAGTAGAATCTCTCTTGAAAACAAAAAAAAAAACACTTTTTATTGTGCTTTGTTTATCTTATATTATTACACATATCACATACGGTTCAAAAAAAATAGAAATGCGATTTTGAAACTATCTCTATCTATCTACCACGGTTATCTAGTGTAAGCTTTGCACCCGAATGTATAAATTTCTAGTGAACTTTACAAGCTAACATTGTGTTTCATGTCCCTCTTTTCTTCCTATGGGTTATTTCTTTCTCGATGTAATCTGCTCAGCTTTAGATATAAAGCCATATAACCACCAACATAATGCAATTGTTTTACTTGCATGGAAAATTTCGTGTTGTAATGAATTCTGACTACTAGTTGTCCAAATTATATCACTGCCACAAAGCCATGCATGTTCATGTCCAATTTGTACTAGAAAAGCATATGTTATTGTAAAAAAGGCAGTCATCCATCTTTTATGCTAATGTTTGTCTTCATCTTATAAATGAGGCTCTCCAGATGAATCCGGGGATCAGCAACCAATTGCAATCAACCTCATCCAGAGAACCACAGCATCCATCAACCAGCTCCACACAAACAGACACCGGGATTCACCAAATCTCCATGATGCCTGCAACTGAGAAATGGAGGAGAAGAAAAGCAGAAAGGAGCGCCCGTCGGGAGGAAGCCGATGGGGACATCGGCCATCACGGCAACAACCACAGGGGAAAACTTGTAGGAGCACAACACAGCAGCACCAGAGCTAGAAATCAATAACCTTTGGAACCAAGGTGGTAGGTACTCGCTGGGGAAGAAGCTCCCACTACACCTAAAGCTGGAAAATAAACTAGCTAACGTGTACACGATGGGTCCCTCGCCCAATCTCACACCGGCAGCAAGCGGATAAGGAGGGAAGGGGCCGGATCTGGCCGGAGGAGCTGAGTTCGGTTGGGCTACTATAGCAGGAGAAGAGTCGAGAGAGGCTGCCTGCAGAATGGGCTTGTTGGATTTTTTTTATAGTTTACATATATATTATATAACCATATCAAGTATGGAAAGTGAGAACCAATTTTAGACTCCAATAATAGTCAAGGGACCAAATTTGAACTTTTGACGAGAGAAAAGCAAGGTGGATAACGCGGCAGCCCTTATGTAACAAGTATGGTTGAAAATTCTGTCATGTCCAATATATCCTCCAAATCAACGAAATGTTTTGACAGAAAATTTGTGTGAAGTAAATATTATACTGATAGTAAGCCAGCTTGTAGCATCAATCATGTTTCTATAGTTGTATGATAACTATTTTTTTATACATATGTTTTAAATTATATGTAACGCCCTCAAGCACCCTCAGCAATGTGGCCTCGAATTAGCTGCCGCCGCCTATTCCTCCTAAGGTTAGGGTTGGGGACGGTTCATGGACACGGGAGAGAGAACATAGAAGAGGTATTGTGATTTTGTCGCTCTCGTGAAGGAGAACAGGGATAGTCTGGTCTATTCCTTCTTTGCCAAAGAATTTAAATTATATTTTAATTTGAAAATTGTGCTTTAGTAGACGACATCTAGAAAGAGGACCTATTGGAGGCTTTATGTTAAGGCAACGTATCCTATGAGAACTAGGTTCGTGTGAGAACTATGAGAACTCCAATCTGGGGCCACATGATCTTGATCCAATGGGGCGCATGAATTCAGGTGGGAGGGGGGATTTACAAAATCACCGCCCACTTAACCATACTTTTGCAAATTCCCCCTCCCACCTCTCCCTATGCGTCCCCCTTGATCAAGATCATGTGGCCCAGATTGAAGTTCTCATAGTTCTCACACGAACCTGTTTCTCATAGGATACGTTGCTTATGTTAAAGGTCTAGAAAAGGAGACCAATTTCAATTGGTATCCAAGTAGATTGTTTTTCCAAATGCCCCAAAGTTTTCATGCCTCTTTCCGGCATTTAATTGAACTTATCAAATTCAATTTGTTTAAAACCTAAGATTCATAATTATTTTATAGTTTTTTACAGACAACCTGTGGCAACGTACAGCACTTTTGCTAGTAGTTTATATAGACTGTATAACCATGACAAGTATGGAAAGTGAGGACCAATATTAGACTCTAATAATAGTTGAGGGACCAATTTGAACTTTTTCACGAGAAAAGCGAGGTGGATGACGGGGCAGTCCCGACTGGCACAGTGGAGCGTGGGATGCAGAACGGACGGGCGAGGGCAGATGGAGGCGGTTGGGCCCCATGGCAGTGGCAGAGAGGCGAGCAGCTCACCTGACCGACCCACGCGGATCGATGTGCATACCAGGAGCATTCGCATTCCTCCCCCTGGCATTTTGCAATTTCGTCTCGGAGGGAGGAGAGGAGGAGGAAGACGAGGGCAACACGAATCAACAGCAGCAGCAGCAGCAGCAGCAAGCAAATCTTTTCATCCTCTGCGATTCCCCCACAAAGAAACGATCTCGCGGTGAGGAATTGCTGCGCCGCGCTGGAGTGCAATCCCTCCCTCCCTCACAGAGAAGAGATAGATAGACAGAGAGAGAGAGAGGCGAGGAGGAGGAGGAGGGGATCGCAAGCAAGCAAGGAACCGCCGCCGCCGCCGACCCTTGAGGCAGGAGGAGGCCCTAGCTAGGGTTGAGGAGCTTTCGGGCTCCCAACTTCCTTCGCCGAGAAGAGCCTTCTTCTTCCCTGGGAGGCGGCAGGGACTGCTAGGGTTAGGGTTCCACGCTGGGGCCAGGCGCCGCCGCCGCCAATGCCTCCCGGCAGGCGCGGCGCCAAGCCGGGGCGCAAGTGGACCAGGGAGCCGCAGCTCGGCGACCTCGTCCTCGCCAAGGTCAAGGGATACCCTCCCTGGCCAGCCAAGGTACCTCCCCTCTCTCTGCGATTCCCATTGCTATCTATGTCTATCTACTAGGTTCCCTCTCCCTCCTATACAGCTCCTCTCCGCAGGTCAGCAAGCCCGAGGACTGGGGCCAGTCGCCTACTCCACGCAAGTTCTTCGTCTATTTCTTCGGCACCAAAGAGATGTGAGTCACCTCCCGTTCTTTCCTGCCTCCATTCCTTCATCCACATAACCTACTACTACTACTACTACCAAACCAACACTTGTATCTGTATCTTGCATCGCTTTTCCCGCTTCTTCATGTCAGGCACGTCGTATGGATGCTACTTGTAACGCCTATAGTCATGCGACGAATCACCTTCATCACACACTTCCACAATTGTGTCGTTTAGCTCACATGCCTTAGCACTTTCCCCACTAGATGATTATGGCTTCAATGAATTGCGTACTTGCCAAATTTAATGCCCTGGACATTGCGGAGCCGCACCACATTGCATGTTGGCACGTTGTGGTTCCTTGGTTTTTGTCGGGCAAGACGGCTTTTACATGTACTGGTGTCTGTGGTTCCGCGTACTGACAACCTACAGCTCTGGTTTTAGGATTTCGATTTCTGATAAAATTATCTCAACATAAGGGCACTTCTTTCTGTTGTTGTTATATCCTCTCATAATTTGCTAGTATATATTGGTCCTAGATTGTTGCCTCTGCTGTCTCACATGCCTGCACTTTCTTTGTTATGATCCTGCAGTGGTTTTGTAACTCTAGCAGATCTTCAGGAATTTACTGAAAATACAAAGAATGAGCTGTTAGATCGCGCTCCGAGCATCAAACTACCAAAAAGTATGCCTCATTTTTCGATGAGGCTGTGGAGCAGATCTGCAAGGCCTATGATGAGCTGCCAAAATCATCGGAAACTGCAAGTGGCGCTCTGCCTGACCTGACTGGAAAGCCGTCAGAACACCTTGTAAAATCGCCTGATGACAGTGAGACTCTAGGACTGCAACAAATGGAAGTTGATAATCCTATCAACAACTCAGATACTTTAGAGCAAGGGTCAGGGAACGAGGAGGACACGGAAGATGTTGGTCATGAAAGAAGTGATCCTTCTTTAGCAGGTTCTCAAAAGAAAAAACCATTACGAAAGGATCCTGATCTTCCCAAGACAAAGAAGTCTGTTGCGTCCAAGTCTGCTTTTGAGGAACACCATGAACAGGAGCATTCACCAACATCTGTACGTGCAGAAATGCAGGCTGAAGAGCAACCAGTTGAAAAAGAGAGCCGTCCTCCAGATAGTTTTGCTTTGGACCCTAACTTGGTGGTAGTTTGCGCCCTTGAAGTGCCAAAGAAATCTAAAGCCAACAAGCAGCTGAAGAATGCTGAAAGGAAAGAAAACAAGTGTGCTGATATTGGTGGTTCTACTGGACCGATTGATCCCGACGCTTCATGTGATGTTGTATTAAACATGAGCGCTGACAAAGAGAGCAGAGAATTTATGAAGTCAAAAATCACAGCGAAGCAATCACTGGCCAATGATTCAGAGAAAAGGGCTGGCAACAAAGTGGTCTGTGGCAAGTCTGAGAAGCAGCTGACTGGAAAATCATCTGCCGGGTTTTCTTCCGATAAGAAGTCTCTGCCTGGAAGTGGTCAGCGCAAGCTGGACGGTCGTACCGATACACCTCCAGCAAAGAGGCCAAGACTTATGGACAGGACCAGTGAAACAGTTAAGGCATTGGTCAAGAGTGAGACGAAGTTTGTTGTTAATAACGAGAAGGATAATGCTGTGAAACATGAGAGGTCTACTGCTAGACAAACAGAAAACAACACCATTCCAAAGACTGGCACCAGTGATGATAGGGCACGTAGATCAGGGATGTTTTTTATCACCCGTATCAAGGCTTCATTCTGAGGGATGGAGACAAGGGTCTGGGTCTGCAACTCAGTCCACTGTTGCTGATTCTGCTAAAAAAGGTTCCAGCATGGAGGATGCCTCTGATAAGCAATTGGCAAAACCCAAGAGAAGAGCGTGTCGCTTTGATGATGACGAGGAGGAAGGACAGCGGACACCACTTCACAGAACTTCTGTTAAATCTTTCTCCACGCATGTAGTCCCAACCGATAAGTCAGGTGCTCGGGGGAAATTTTCATCTAAAGCAAGCAATTCTTCTGTAAAAGCTTCTGGCGGTGCAAGAGAAGAGAAACCTAGAAGTGCTGGGATGTCAATGTCACCTGTGAAGCATGAGCTCGTTGGTTCTTCACCAGTCAAGATAAAACGCATGTTAGGCAACAGATGGCGAGGAGAAGATCAATCCCAGGCTTGGTCGATTCTTCTGATGGTGCGGATAATAAAATTAACTTAGCAGATCGCAAATCCTCTGGACAAACAAAAATGCCAGCATCCTCTGAAGTGAAGAAAGCCCAAAGTACTTCTAAACTGCCCAGCAAACAACTGGGAACTCCCATTCTCGACACCATGCTGCCTCAGAAAAGAATGCCTTGTTACTGAAATCAGAGCACACTAAGGCTAAACCGAAGCCTGGGTCACAGGTAGCTGTAGCTGTTGAGAAAAATATAAGCGCCACCTTGTTAACTGAGCGAACTGGGAAGCGGGACCTCTTGAAAGAAGAAAGGTATACTGCTTTTTGAGTCTGAACCAAGTTTCTTTCCAATGCTTAAAATTTTAGACTCAAACAGGTTTATTGATAGTTTCTGGTATCTCTTATGCAGATCAAGTTTTGTTGATAAAGCAGCAGCTTCTTCTGAATCTAACACTGACTCCGTCAGGTCAATGAAGCATCTTATAGCAGCTGCCCAAGCAAGGAGGAATCTTATTGCGTCTTCTCAAGGAAAATTTGACGAGTCTTTGGTTGATAATTGTGGTCTTACCTCCACACCGTACGGTTTGTCTGGACTAAGTCCTAGTCCTGTTCTACGCATTCCATCTGCATCAAGAATTGCTCTTCCGGAGAGCCCTGGTCAACCTATTGTTCTGAAAGACCTAATGGAGCTTGACCATGAACAAGGAAAGAGTCCCAAGCTTAGGCAGACCAGCGGTTCTCCAACCGGTGGTACAGATGCAGCGATTGCTCGTGATGCTTTAGAGGGAATGATAGAGACACTCTCAAGACAAAGGACAGTATAGGACGAGCAACACGTCATGCGATTGAGTGCTCCAAATATGGCATAGCTGAAGAGGTTCTCTCTCTCTCTCTCTCTCTCTCTCCCTCTCTCTCTAATATTTTTGGATCTTGCACGCCCACGAACCATCATTCCATCTCCCGGACTGTTTAATGTTAAGTTATGTATCTGATAATTTACTTTCATCCAGATTGTCGAGCTTCTCATAAAGAAATTGGAGAGTGAACCTAATTTGCATCGTAGGATTGACCTCCTTTTTCTCGTGGACTCCATAACACAATGTTCTCATTCTCATAAAGGTAAGTCTGGTTCTTAATACTACCGCCGCTTCAAAATGATTGTCATTCTGGCTATGAATCTGAATCTCGATTTCGAGATTCATAGCCAGAATGACAATCTTTTTGAAATGGAGGTAGTATTACATCAATCCTATTCTCAATGCTAAATTATGCCCCAAATTTGTTTTTTTTTATCTGAATTATGGAATCTTCAGGTGTTTCCGCCGGGCTTCGTATGTTCCCACCGTTCAAGCTGCATTACCTCGTCTTTTGGGTGCTGCTGCTCCAGCTGGAGCTAGTGCTCGTGAAAATCGACGCCAGTGCCTCAAAGTATCTACATTAGTGCTGTTTCTAAATATATTTTTTCTAAACAGTTGATCACATTTCTGCCACTTGGCTTTGCAGGTTTTAAGATTGTGGCTTGAGAGAAAGATTATGCCAGAAGACATACTCCGAAGGTACATGAGTGACATTGAGGTGCCAAGTGATGATTCTAGCGCAAGTTTCTGTTGAAGAGACCATCCCGCGCCGAGCGCTCTGTAGATGATCCTATTAGGGAGATGGATGACATGTTCGTTGATGAGTATGGAAGGTATTGCGCGACCTGATTCTATATTCTTTGTTTTATCACACCTGATTCTATATTCTCGTTATGTATCTCAGCTTACTAATTTATTTCTCTAGTTTGAGTTGTACGTTCTGGTGGGTTCCTTTACTCGTTATTCTATTTTTTATAATGAGTTTTGTCTTTAAATTTACCATTTGATAATTTGATAAATAACTTAACAGACATATGTATATCCTTGAATTGTGTTTATGTTCCTTTGAATCCTTGATACTTACGCTGTGTGTAGTATAACCATGTTTGGCACATGGAAACGTCACATGCAACACCTTCGAGTGACATATACTAGATGTTATCTATCTTATTCAATTAAAATGCCAATAATCACAGCAGCAGCATGGAACCCAGAGTGCCATGGTAATATTACTTGTGACTTGCTTTGTCCATGTTAAGTTGGCAGTAAGTCACTGACAATATCTTGAAAACATGCTTATCTTGAAAGTATCACAAGGCCTGGTTGTTGATATTCAAAAGTTTGTTGAATTTGTTATGAACAGGCTGAGAGAAAGCAAGGATACTTGTTTTAAAAACAATGAAGTAATTCCAACAATGGAATTGTTCATATTCTTCTTTGGTTGAATTGATTTTTCCTGGTATTTTGGTGGCTTATACGTGTTGTACACTTTATCGAACTCTTCAATGACGTTCTTGACGTATGATGTGTCTGTTTTTTCTCAGCAATGCAACAACCATTGAGCTTCTGAATATTATCATCAAAAATCTTTGAAATGATGAAGATTTCCCGCAAAATAATGGACCATCACCATTTATTTTGCGACCAGTTGAAAGTGATAGCAGACAAGAAAATGAAGATACTATTGCTCTCACATCTATTATGTCTTCCCGGAGACTGTAACTACTGTTGCTGCTACGGAAAATGCTTCGGAGCTATTAAGAGACAAACAGCAGACTTATGGGGCTGTTCTTACTGAG